>ML664180.1:3898320-3943530 GCA_007570785.1 Antilocapra americana | reverse complement strand
GTTTGTGTCCTCCTTGATTTCTTTCATCAGTGTTCTATAGTTTTCTATATACAAGTCTTTTGATTCTTTAGGTAGAAATACTCCTAAGTATTTTATTCTTTTTGTTTCGATGGTGAATGGAATTGTTTCCTTAATTTCTCTTTCTGATTTCTCACTGTTAGTGTATAGGAATGCCAGGGATTTCTGTGTGTTGATTTTGTATCCTGAAACTTTACTATATTCACTGATTAGCTCTAGTAATTTTCTGGTAGAGTCTTTAGGGTTTTCAATATAGAGGATCATGTCATCTGCAAACAGAGAGAGTTTTACTTCTTCTTTTCCAATCTGGATCCCTTTAATTTCTTTATCTGCTCTGATTGCTGTGGCCAAGACTTCCAAAACTATGTTGAATAGTAGTGGTGAGAGTGCGCACCCTTGTCTTGTTCCTGACTTCAGGGGGAATCAGGAACTTTCAGTTTTTCACCGTTGAGGATAATGTTTGCTGTGGGTTTGTCATATATAGCTTTTATAATGTTGAGGTATGTTCCTTCTATTCCTGCTTTTCAGAGGGTTTTTATCATAAATGGATGTTGAATTGTGTCAAAGGCTTTCTCTGCATCTATTGAGATAATCTTGTGGTTTTTATTTTTCAATTTGTTGATGTGGTATATTACATTGATTGATTTGCAAATATTGAAGAATCCTTGCATCCCTGGGATAAAGCCTACTTGATCATGATGTATGATCTTTTTAATGTGTTGTTGGATTCTATTTGCTAGAATTTTGTTAAGGATTTTTGCATCTATGTTCATCAGTGATATTGGCCTGTAGTTTTCTTTTTTTGTGGCATCTTTGTTGGGTTTTGGAATTAGGGTGATGGTAGCCTCGTAGAATGAGTTTGGAAGTTTACCTTCCTCTGCAATTTTCTGGAAGAGTTTGAGTAGAATAGGTGTTAGCTCTTCTCTAAATTTTTGGTAGAATTCAGCTGTAAAGCCATCTGGTCCTGGGCTTTTGTTTTTTGGAAGATTTCTGAATCCGGTTTCAATTTCCGCGCTTGCGATGGGTCTACTGATATTATCTATCTCTTCCTGGTTTAGTCTTGGAAAGTTGTACTTTTCTAGGAATTTGCCCATTTCATCCAGGTTGTCCAGTTTATTTGCATATAGTTGCTGATAATATCATAGAAATGCAAATCAAAACCACAATGAGGTACCACTTTACACCAGTCAGAATGGCTGCAATCCAAAAATCTACAAGCAATAAATGCTGGAGAGGATGTGGAGAAAAGGGAACCCTCTTACACTGTTGGTGGGAATGCAAACTAGTACAGCCACTATGGCAAACAGTGTGGAGATTCCTTAAAAAACTGCAAATAGAACTGCCATATGACCCAGCAATCCCACTGCTGAGCATATACACCGAGGAAACCAGAATTGAAAGAGACACGTGTACCCCAATGTTCATCGCCACATTGTTTACAATAGCCAGGACATGGACGCAACCTAGATGCCCATCAACTGATGAATGGATAAGAAAGCTGTGGTACATATACACAATGGAATATTACTCAGCATTAAAAAAGAATTCATTTGAATCAGTTCTACTCAGGTGGACAGAACTGGAGCCTATTATCCAGAGTGAAGTAAGCCAGAAGGAAAAACAACAATACAGTATACTAACTCATATATATGGAATTTAGAAGGATGGCAATGAGAACCCTGTATGCGAGACAGCAAAAGGAACGCAGATGTATAGAACGGACACATGAATTTTGTGGAAGAGGGCAAGGGTGGGATGATATGGGAGAAAGACATTGAAACATGTTAATTACCATATGTGAAATCAATCGCCAGCCCAGGGTTGATGCTCAGGGCTGGTGCACCGGGATGTCCCAGGGGGAGGGAGTCGGGGGGAGGAGGGGGGTTCTGGAGGGGAAGCATGTGTAGACCCATGGCAGATTCATGTTACTGTATGGCAAAACCAACACAATAAAGTAAAGAAAAAAAAATAATAACTAAAGGCAGCCTTCATTCATTCTTTCATTAAAGAATTATTTCAATAAGTTTAAATAGAAATAATTCTCCTAATGCACTTAAGTCACTAATAAAATTAATCACTTGACAGAACCAGCTAAAGGGAAACTAGGTTAAATATCACTGTCAATTTCCTTTTTAATCAGAGAAGACAACAGAACATTGAAACAGGAAAGATGTTCCAAGGAAAGATGTCTCCATTTATAAAACATTTTTATAGTCAACTTTTCAAGTACAAGGATAAGGCAGAGATATTACAGTCAGTGATGTTAGAATTTGCCTTGCTCCTCAGTTAGGCCTGATGAGAAGGGCAAGAGTTGCCCATGAATAACCTAAGGATATAGTTTGTTCCAGCTTTCCTGGTGGCTCAGACAGGAAAGAATCTGCCTGCAATGCAGGAGATCCAGGTTTGATTCTTGGGTCAGGAAGATCCCCTGGAGAAGGGAATGGCTACTCATTCCAGTATTCTTGCCGGGAAAATTCCATGGACAGAGGAGCCTGGTGAGCTACAGTCCATAGAGTCACAAGGGGTCAGACACAACTGAGTGACTTTCACACACACAGTTTTTTCTCTCACTAGCTTTTATCAGCTGTAATACATCACTTCAATGAAACAGACTCCACATGTGCGCTTCCCTGAAGGAAGACTGGCTAAAACAGAAAAGTGAATCATCTAGTCACAACCAATTCTTCCTCAATAAGGAACGGAATAAAAACTAACTTAAAGTGGACCTTACTATATGCCAGTACACACACATGTGAGTCTCCTCAACAAAGAGGTATGTATGTCACACCCACTTTACAGGCAGATAAACTAGAATTCTAAGACGTTAAATAACTTGGCCAAAGCCACGTAGCTGGAAAGTGCAGAGTTGAGGTTGGAAGGTAAATTCCTTACTTCCTTACACTCCCCAGTAAGAAACACAAGGACGCTGCACAAGAGCAAGTCAACTGATTTCTAGTTGTAGTCCTTTATGGAGCTTTATTCAAAAAGATAATTGGCTTCAGAGTGCATGTTTGGATATACAGTGTATGCAGCAGGAAGGGCAATCAAGACTTTCAACAATAAATCTTCCCAGATGCTTGGCTGGTGAGATTGTTTTCCCCGTTTCTTCCACCCCCTAATCTGTCTACCTCCCTCCACCTTTGGGTTTTCATTTCTTTCATCAGTAGCCATGGTAACACCCAAAGATAAAACACAGACAGGAGAGCCTCACAAGCATCTTGAAAGGCGGAAGCTTGCCAGCATTTTTCATCAGAGTAATACTGTGCACCACACAAACAAAGCAGCACCCTTCTCCTTCTTCCCCATTCATTTTCCACCCACTTAGTGGCAGCCAAGGCCATTTTTGAAGCTTAGGAGATGACTGTCTGGTACATTTGTATTCAAAAACTTGCAGATCAGTCTTTCAGTGTTTCAAAAAATGCTTGAGCTAGAAACGGCTGAATTTCTCTCATTCCTCCCTTATTAACCCTTTCCTGAGAACCAGGCATGAGCCAGAAATGAGCTTTTCTGTAAGATGATCTGTGCACTGTTTCCCATAATCAGGGGTGACTTTAAATCACAGCGCTCCTTCTGGCTTCCCATATAGACTGAATATGCCAATACTCTTTTACCACAAGGAGGCTCTTCGGAACTGCTCTGCTCGATTGTGAATACTGATAGCTAGGAGAGTGGAATCTGAAAACAGGCTTGGTTCAATGTGTTTTATTTAAAAGCAGCCTTGATTAGATTCATGAATCTCTGGTTCACCCAGCCAGAATACCTAATTTTTGACTACATGGCTATAAATCAGAGATTACAAAGCAATGATTATCTATCTGGAACATATTAAAACATGGAAGGTTTGGAGGCATGGATGCAATGTGGATGGGCATATGTTTGAGAATAGGCATAAAAAACAGGCCCTTTTTTTTAGCTTAATTATATCTCCAATTGCCTGGTTTGGCACTGATGATTATTATTTAGAGTTCTTAATTATTTTAATGGGCTTTCTCTACAAAGTAATGATGACTTTCCAATGGACAAAGTCCTTAAACAAACAGTTCATCTCTTTAGGAGGCAAGACACACTGACCTCATGGTTTCTTGACAACCTCCATTCTAGCAATCAATATTTCGTGAGAGCCTATTCCCTGGTGGCTCAGTGATGAAGAACCTGCCTGCCAATGCAGGAGGCCCAGGTTCCATCCTTGGGTCAGGAAGATCCTCTTGAAGAGGAAATGGCAACCCACTCCAATATTCTTGCCTGGAGAAGTCCATGGATAGAGGAGCCTGGTAGGCTACAGTCCATGGGGTCGCAAAAGAGTCGCACACGACTTAGCAACTAAACAACATTAAGTCACAGCCATTGATGTTTTATATATATAAAATATCCCACAGCCTTTTGTGGTATAGATTTTTCAACTCACTTAGAGGAAATTGAGGCTCAGAGTGATTAAATAACTTCCCTGGGTCACACAGCAAAGTAGTAGCAGAGTGGGAATGAGATGAAAGTCCTATTACTGCCCACACTCTTTTCTTCCAACTTTATGTCAGTTACCCAGAACTGCAGTCACTTCATAAGCATTCAAAGATATTCCCCTGACTATGAGCCCTCCTTCTGATCACTGTATTTATTTTCTTTTTAACTTTTTATTTTGTATTGGGGTATGGCCAATTAACAAACAATGTGATAATTTCAGGTGAACATATATATATGTTTCAGCCATACATATATGCGTATCCATTCTCCCCCCAAACCCCCTCCCATCAACATAACGTTGAGCAGAGTTTCATGTGCCATACTGTAGATCCTTGTTGGTTATTCATTTTAGATACAGCCATGTGTATATGTCCATCCCAAACTCACACCATATTTCTTATCTTCGCATGTCTTCTTCTGAGTCCTCTGGCCCATTATCCCTTCTTTGTCATAATCTATCAGCATCTTTAGCACAAAATCCTTCCTAGCTCAACCAGTTCAGCTTTTGTTCAGCTGCACACTCGATTCCTACAAATCTGTTTCCAATTCCCCCACTGAACCCACCTTGACACTTATCAACCCTGAGTAAATCCTATACCTGGAGGCCATTGGCCAGAAATGAATAAAGGCAAGAAAACAAGCGAACTGTTCGCAGATAAGTTAAAGTGAAAGTCACTCCGTCAAGTCCGACTCTTTGTGACCCCATGGACGAGAACCCACCAGGCTCCTCTGCCCATGGAATTCTCCAGGCAAGAATACTGGAGTAGGTTGCCATTCCCTTCTCCAGGGGATCTTCCTGACCTAGAATCTTTCTGATTCTTTACTGTTTGAGCTACTGCAGAATCCCTTTGCACTGCAGTAAGCCTTTAACACATCTCAATTTCATCTCCAGTCACATTCTCAAACTCAGTTCCAAAACTTTTTCCCTCCAGCTTCTAGCCACAATCCCTCATATCTTTATCTCAACAATAAGTTCACTTTCAGTTTTACCAAAGTGATTGAAGCCCTTTAACATGAAATGCACAGTTTTCTCCTCTTCATCTCAATCATTTTTTTTTCTCTTTCTACCACCTTAGGGGGAGAAAAATGATTCATCTCAGAATCTCGACCATCATGTATCAACTTTCAACAAATTAAATGACACAAGAAGAAAATAATCAGTCAAATCCAGAATATGAGACATTCTACAATACAAATGGTTCCGCTTTTTCTCAACAAATAAATGGCATGGGGGAAAAGGACTGTTAGAGATTGAAAGAGATTTAAAAGAAATAATTACCAAATGTAATGAGTAGATCTTACACTTATGCCAATGCAAACAAAGTACATACATAAAAAGACATTTGGAGACAGTTAAAGACAATTAAATATGGAATATTAAATGAAAGTGAAAAATTGATGTTAACTTTTTAGATCTGATAATACTGTTATGATTATGAAAACAAATGTCCTTATTAGTTTAGAGACACATACTGAATTATTATGAGTGAAATGATACATGTTACCTGGAATGTGTCTCAAAATACTTTGGTGACTCTTTTTTCCCAGTGTGGGGAATAGATGACACAAATTTTGGAAAATGTTGACAATCCTCAAAGCTAGGTGATGGGTAACTGGGAATTTATAGATTCTATTCCTGTGTATGTTTGAGAATACACATATTGATTGAAAATTCTGAAAAGAGCAAAGTGTAAGGGAGCAAAATTTGCCACTCCAAAATGTGTCTCTCTGGCATGAGTATTATTTTAGGCTGATTATTTTTAAGAAGCAGAAGACATAGATGGACTTTCTTTTCACATCCTTCTTAGCTGATAAAGGGCCTGTTCTTTAAATAGCGCTATCACTAGAGGTATCTGCAAAGAATCTGGGCTCAGTGTGGCAGAGGAAACTCAGCAGAGCCTAGAGGGCAGAGTCCACTCCAGATCCAATGTAGACCAGCAAACATGCATTTTTTTTTAACCAAACATTTGCTTTTCCATCTCCATGTGAATTGCCTTCCTCCCCTTTAAAGTCCCAAACCACTACACTCAACATCCTCTTTTGTCTTTAGCTGAAGATGATATTTAAAGTGAGGACTTCAGCCATTTTGGCTCATTTCTCCTGGGTCTCTCCCACGTGCCCATGTTATTAAACTTTTGTTTGATTTTCTCCTGCTAATCTGTCTCATGTCAATTTAATTCTTAGACCAGTCAGAAGAACCTAGAAAGGTAGAGGGAAATGTATTCCTCTCAGACAAAAATAACTAAAAATGTTTTTTAAATCATTATTGAAAAATCATTCCCTTTCTCTAACATCTTAAATCTCCCTCTATTTGTTCACCCACCCTCCGCCTTCAAAGAAGCTGGCCTCTTCTGTCCTAAGATTCTCTGAATAGCACTGCTTCCAGAAGCTATAATTATCTCTCTATCTTTCTTGAAACCCTGAAATTTTAAGAAAGGACTCTAGATCATCTCTGCCTTTCCCAAAATTACATTCAGTTGTTATCCCTCCACTTCCTCTCCCCCTGGCAAGGACTTCTGCTTTCATCTCAATTTTGCCAGTTCTAAAAAATCTAAGGTGCCTTAGCACTAACCTTTACACAAACAGAAATCTGTCTCTCTGTCACTTTCTGTAGCCACCACTTCTTCTTCTAGACTGTTCTAAATGCCTTATTTACATTTATTAAAACACATAATCATAATTACCCCCAACAATCTTATGAGATAGGTACTATTATTATCCCCACTTTACAAAAGGGAAAAATCAAGGCTGAGGGAAGTCAAATAACTTGTCCACAGTCACACAGCTAGTAACTGGTGGGGCTGTCAGCCTGGGCTTTCTGACCTTCAGTGCATGCCCTTGACTGTCACGCCAAAACGCCTTTTATTGGAGGTTAGCATGGGACACTTTCTTCTCCATAAGTTCGTGTGTGTGATGTTCAATGCCACAAGGAGATACATACATTCAGGATAGTAAAAAATTAATAAAACAGAAACCTCAATTAAATAAGAGGCTGGAGACCAGAGGGGTAAGCTTTCATGCCCTGTGATGACAGCAAAGCCCAACAGGAAGAAGAAAGGCTCCGCTTCTTTCCTGGCAAGGATGCAGCCAATGAAGAACTATGGACTCTGTCTTGCTGAAGCCTCCCAACTTCTTTTCCTCCCTATAAAAATGTTCTCCCTTCCTTGCCATGCAGCAACTTGCACATATCTGGCTGTGATTGCAGACTTCAAACTGTAATTCTCTTCTGATCCTGAAGAGGGAATTCATAGGGCCTGGACTCCATCTTAGGCCTGTTCATGCTGATCACGCTTGGCCACCTCTTCAATGGACTCTAAACTCTGTGCTTAATGCCTATGGAAATGACGATAAAAGGATAAGACCCCCTCTGGACAGGGGAACCTTGAAGATCGTATCCAGGTTACTCATCGCCTAAGAGAAATACACTAATCACCCCTATCTCTGGACAGGCCATAGATTTTTTGGTACCTATCAGAGTATAACCCTGGGCTTATTGATTACTGGCCAATTGTTTAACTGTTTGAACCCATAACACACGAATGATGGGATTATTGTGATTGCATTTACCCTTCCTTTGTTTATGTAAGTCTCAAGGAATTTGGGGTGGTGAGTTCGGACACGTACACACGGGGTATAAAAGATTTTCACAAATGCTGGTCAGGGTCCTTGGCTAAGAGAAGACTCTGCCTTGGGCCCACTGGTGTAGTTAACTGCACTCCACTATCTGCATTGTCCTTCTGAGTTTGTTTCCTAGAACACGTGGCTTCAACAATCCAAAATAAACTCACATTGACTAGAGAAGCATCCGGCAGTCTATGTACTTCAGGTCAGCATTTTGGTGGCCTTTACAAGAACCAGAGAAGACCCTTATAGGTTCCAGGGCTGGTGAGCAAACAGATACATTACTCACAAATTGAGCTTTCTGAGCTCACTATTTTTCTCACCAACCCTGGAGTCTGAAGGTATATCTCTCTCCTGGATCTCAAGAACACACTCTCTTGGCATTTGAAGCTCTCCAGATTTTATTCAGTATCTACTTAAAGGCTTTGTCTTTATGAGAAAGACCTTGTTCTACATGTGAGTACAATAAGTCCCCTACATATGAATGAGTTCCATTCCAAGAGTGCATTCTTAAGTCCAATTTGTTCATTAAGTCCAATAAAGTTAGCCTAAGGTACCTAACTAACACAATCAGCTATATAGTACTGTACTGTAAGAGGTTTCTAATACTTTTCACACAAACAGTACATAAAAAACAAACACAAAAGATAAACATTTTAAATCTTAGAGTACAGTACCTTGAAAAGTGCCGTAGTAAGTACAGTATAACAGCTGGTATCCAGGGGCTGGCCTCAAGTCAACAGGCAAGAAGAGTTACTGACTCGAGGAGGGAGTGGAGGTGGGAGACAGTAGAGCTGAAGGATCATCAGCAATAGGAAATGGAGGGAACACTGCAATTTCATTCATGTTTGATATTGATGACACAGGTTTTCGTTCCTTCCTGGAACCAGATACACCTTTCCATCTTTGAAAGTTTACAACTTGAAGGTTCATATGCAGGGGACTCTCTGTACTTGTTTGATACTCTGGTCTGCTTTCGAGATTAGACTGTTGTAATCAAAGCTGAGTGAAAATGTCTTCAGCCCACTTTTTCAGAAACAGGCTGCTTCTCTGAAACTGCCAGTTTTTAAGCCTTCAGCCTGTTCCTTTGGAAGGGCTATTCTTGGGAAACGGGCTGAAAAAGACTTTGGTCAGGCTCCTTGGGGACTAAGCTATCTCCTAGGAACTGCTGGGATTCACCTACAAGCTGTTTGAATTGTGTTGCTTGAACTGTTTGAAAATTGTTCTTTTACTCTAGAGATAAACCTCTGAGAAATGGGATCCTAGTTATCTTAACCTTTTGAGGGCACCTCCCTTCCCTCCCCTCCTCACCCCCACCCCGCTCCCACACACACACAATTGCTCTGGGTAATTTTATGTTTAAAAAACCACAGTCCTTCCTCAGGCACATTTCCAAGTAAATGAACAGACCTGACCAAAGGCAATTTAGAATATCAATAGCCATTATAGAGAATTTTTGAAATCCCCAAACTTAATTTCCTTACAACTGAATTGGACTACAATAACTCAGAAATTTCCACACTGAGTTGAATGCTTATTTCAATTGGTATTTTGAGATCTCCCTCGCAACATTATCAGAAGTATAATGTTGTGTTCCTGCCAAATAAGACTTTAAGATTAACCGAGGGAAACAAACAATTGAGGAAAACAAAATGGCTCCCGGAGCCTCAGGCTCTTCTTCTTTGGCTACTTTGTCTCAGGCTCTGCCTCTGGCCCCATCTTGTCTTTCTGCCTAGGCTCCCAATGACCAAATTCCACCACCAGCGCCTTCTTCCTCCTTCCCCTGTGTTGTCTACACCTCCTCTGTACCCTCAATTCCTCCACACAAACTGTCCCTTTTTGCAGAATGTCTCCTCACTCTTTTTTCCTAGGAACTTGTCAAAACCTGTCCCTATAAAATGAAGCCTTCTGAGGATCCAGAAGTTAAATCCTTAATTTCTTACATTCCTTGAAATAAAGTTGAACTGCAAGTTGCAGTTAGGGATTTTCCCCTAAGTAACTGAGGAGTCTCACAGATTTGCTGGAGAATTTAATATAATCATTCACACTTGTCAACCTGGTTTCTCTGACATATACCAGTTAGTTCATATGCTTGTCAATGAAGGCTACCCCAACACTGGGTGAAAACCTCAAACTTGGAAAATCCTGAAAGATTTCTAGAATTACAGCTGAAAAGACCAGCTTCCTAACTTACCATGTAATACGCTCAGGCAACTGCTAGGTGACTTCATGGAGCAATTTTCAGGGCTTTTTCAAAGTCTGTTGACTGGAACAAAATTCAGGCTTGCACACAAAATTCTAATGAACCTGTTCATGACTATTACAATTGACTTCAGATGATTTTTTATTTTTTAATCTTGGTCTTCCTTCACATATTGATTCTTTCAGGGTAGTTTTCAACTCTGTGTTATTAATGGACTGAACTGGAATCGTCCTTTCTTGTAAAAAGTAACAGAATGGAATTGGAAACTGTTCATTCCAGATTTAGTTAATCTGGCAAGCCATCTCTCTTACATTCTAGATAAGTCACCTAAAAGTAAGGCAGTCAAAATTCTTAATCTTCAACTCCAAAAAATTAAGGCTCCTAAATGAAATAAAATACTTCTAGTTTCTGCTTTTATTGCAATGACCCAGGGCTTTGGAAATGGGTTTCCCTGGTGGCTCAGCTGGTAAAGAACCCACCTGCGATACGTGAGACCTGGGTTCAATCCCTGGGTTGGGAAGATTCCCTGGAGAAGGGAACGGCAACCCACTCCAGTATTCTGGCCTGGAGAACTCTATGGACTGTAAAGTCCATGGGCTCTCAGAGTCAGACATGACTGAGCGACTTTCACTTTCAGGGCACTGGAAAAGAGACTGTTACAAATTTAAGTATTTTAGACACCTTCAGCCCTCTAACCAGCCTTCCAATGTGCTCTCAATTCTCAATGATGGGGCTCCAAGGACCTATAGGAGGTCTTTCCAATCCTCCCTCTTACTCAGCTTGGAGAAATATTTCTCCTGATTGGGGATGAATCTCTTACAGTCCTAAATGTCACTGGAGCCACTCTCAGTGCTCAATCTCACTCCTGTAAAACAGTCTCTGCCTCAGAGTACTAAAATAGTTCAAATATTCAGGATCTCTGATGAACCTCAAGAGGTTCCTGTCTCTGAACTTGTTCACCTTTCATTAGGCTCTTTGAGAGATACACACCATTTTCTCCATAGTCCCTCAGCTCTTATTTATTAAGCCAAGATTTCTTAGAGAAGTATCATGTCAGAATTTCTTTCTCCTCAAAATGGGAAATAATTCTAGATTTTATAGTAGTCATCAATGTACCCAGCAAGATGAATTAAATGACCTTTTGATGTCTTTTATTTGTCCCATCTTTGCTGATACTAGAACTGATTCTGAAAACACTAATTATTTGTCCTTATTACATCAGCTACTCCCTGTCTTGTGGGCAAAATATCCAACTGATTTTGGCAAAATCCACAGTATACCTCCTATCAAGATTAAAGTAGATGCCTCAAAACCTCTTCCTTCTAAGTAAAGAAGCCCTTCAAAGCACAGAGCCCATAAGGATTACAAGGCTCAAGGCCTTGTTATCTCTTATACTAATCTCTGTAAGACTCTCTTACCCATGAGAAGAAAATCTAAGGGCCAAGATTGGAGATTTGCCCAGGAACTCTGGGCAATAAATGACATTGTTATCCCTCAGCACCCAGTTGTTATGAACATATGTTACCAATATCCATTATCATCAGAAGTAAATTCTTTTTAACTGATTTATGCAGAGTATTTGTTAGTATTCCAGCTAATGAAGCTAGCCAATACCTTTTTTGCCTTCACTCAAAAAGAAAAACAATTAACCTAGATATTAATGCCTCACGGTTTTACTGAAGAGTACTTATATCTCACAAATCCTGAAGGCTGATCTGAATAACCCAAAGTTCCCTAGAGATTCTATTTTGTTGCAGTACATGGATGATTTGCTTCTTTGCTCTCCTTCTCAAGCCTCCTCACAGGAAAGCAGAATCCACTCGTTAAAACTTTTAGTCTTAACAGGATGTAAGACTGCAAAAATAAACCCACAAAACTTGCAGTTTGTCCAAACCCAGGTTCAATACTTAGAACATCTGATACGAGAACAAGAGCTACATCGACATCCAGGTAGACTTAACAGTGTCTAAACTTCTCAAAATCAGAAACTACACACCAACTGCAAGGCGTGGGTGGGAACTTTAACCATTTTTGTACTTCTTGCGGTTGAAGCTCTCCGGAATGCTCATCATACACAACATTTCTCTGCTAATTCCAAATAAACTCATCTGTGCTGTAGAAGTATCTGGTAATCTATTTATTTCATGTCAATAGCACTCTAAGATTCTGTCACAATGTTCTAAAAAATTACACCAAGGATTTTAACCTAGAATCAGACACCTAATACTTCAATCTATCTGTTTACTGAAAGCATCAGTTATGACTTATTTGTCTTTGTTTCTACATTCAAAGGAGATGCTCAACCATACAAAGATCCTGTCCATTGAATCAATAACTGCCTCACCTAAGCACTTTTACTTGGTTCCAGTATATAGGATATATACAGGATATGCTTCTCCAGGTGTCCTATATATCAAATCTTAAAAGGTCCAATTTAATAAACTTCAACAATGTCATACCAAGATCCAGCTGATTCAAGTCTTCCCAAATATCAATTATAGTACTTTCATTAATTTGAAAAAAATTAAACAACTGTTTCATTTAGTACATCCAAAAATTAACACAGAGCTGCTATTGGCACTGTCAAGTTCATCTCATGCTGATTGATTCTGTTGCTTATGACAAAGGTTTCAAAAGTCTTATGAATCTGATTCATGTTAAGAATCACAAGATTTACAGTGATTATTGTTTTTTAACTTTCCTTCATTCATTACTAATGCCAGTTCATCTCAGGAATATCTGATTCTGTTTGGCCTAGTTGTTTTCAGTTTGATTTTCCTTGATACTGCATATTCAAAATAGTTGGATCTTGAATATCATTCCTTCAAGGCATCTTTCCTCCCAAGCAATCTACAGTGAAGACATGGTATCAACACACCTAAAGGAAGGGCTATGTCTTATACCTCTTTCTACCCCCAGTATGTATTATAGATTCTTGCATACAATAAGGACTTAGCATACACTGTCAAACTGAACTGACTTACATTCTATCTTGAATGACCGATACTTAAATAATGTCAGTATTGCTTGGTTTTACTTAGAGGGGAGGGTAGTTATTTTAGCGAGCACAATCTTATAGCAGCAGATTTTTTTTCCCCTTTTCCCTTCTAGGTTATTTTGCTGGACTAATAATTAAATTGATGTAAAACAGATTAACAGAAGAAAAACTAATTTAATTATGTGCAGAGAGGATCCCCATCAAGACAGGAGACTCAAAGGCATTCAGGCAGTTGAGGCTTATATGCCATTCTGAGCAAGAAGAAGAGAGTAAGGATCCAGGGCTTCAACCAGGAGGAAGACAATACACAGGAAGATGAGCAAATGTTTGGTAAACAAATTTTTGCCCTGAGATACAGATAAGTCTTTCTGATATAAAAAGTTATCTCTGGTAATAGCTCTCTTCTTGACAAAGGCCCCCTATCTAAAGTCTTTTAGACAGTTAAGGGGAAGATAAAACCTCTTTCTGAGTCTGCTGGGCCTTGAATGCCTTCAACTCAAAATAACCCACATGCCAAACTGGCACATTTTGGGGGTGGTGTGTTCTGCTACCCTTCAGTGTTGGGTTATGATTTCCTGCTTTTCTATTATATTTCTTCACTATATATAATTACATTAATAGAGTCTCAGCAAACCATAAGAACATTTCAGATATTATTATCTAATGCCATCAGTCTTGATTTTGACAAAACTAGATATTAACTTTTGGTTGCACGTATTTGCAGAATATTAATAAAGTTGAAGGAAAAATACAAGCTGATGTCGTAGGTATTCTGAAAAGATAGTTACTACTTCTTCCTTTATTTATTAACTTTAAATAATTAGAGTTTCTTCATTCACATCTGTCCCTGTTTTCATTTTTCCATTCTGCCAGGTATTAAGTATCTTTGGTAAAGACTGGAAAGGAAGACCATCTTCTTATGCAAAATGATGGCATATGTTTGCAAAATATGTTATAGGTACAAAAACATGGCACAAGTAATAAAAAATACTATATGAAAGTCCTCAACCAAACCATAAGCATAAGGAGACAATTAATGCCAAATAAATTAAGAAAAGAGCCAATGCACAGCTTTAAGAACTTTAATTATCATCTGTGTTACACAAAACAAAACAAAAAAATCCTGTTTCCAGCACTTTGTGAACCTGGAAGACTAAATGGAATCTGACATATAGGCATTTTTCTGATAGTTAAAAAAGATTAGTACCCAAGTACTTTGTAAAGACATTAATTAAATCTAGTTTCAATCTGTACTAAGGCACTGTTCTCTTGAAGTTGTAAATATGAATTGTTCTAAATAGATTAAGTACACTGCACTCCAAAGAAAAACAGGAGTTTCAGCATGTAGATAAATGCATTGTGAATTAGCTCTTTTAGGAAAAAGAAAAACAGAAAAATAAAAGTGAGTTATCATTAACATCACTGAGATTCACAGACCACAGTGCTATTGTGGTGGGCCTCTCATACATATGTATGTGTTAAGCCCCTACTGTCTGTGCATCACACAAACCTACAGTGCCTAAAGGCCTCCATAATCCAGTTGACAAAAAAACACATAAGTACAGAAAAAAGCATTGTCATGATTGCCTACATAGAAAATCACAAGAGAAGTATCCTCAAAAGAGCTCTAGAATCAATACCAGATTTAGCAAGGTCACAGGAAAACACACAGAAATCAATCACATGTCTATTCACTTATAATGACTATGACAGAAAACAAAATTTAAAAACACAATATCATTTAAAATATCTTCAAAGATGAAATGCTTAGGTATAAACCTAACAAAACAAATATAAAGAAATTCACAACGCTGATGAAAGAGATCAAAGAAGGCCTACAGGAATACTCTTCATGGATTGGAAGACTCAACACAGTAATGACGTCAACTTTACCTAAATTGATCTATAGATTTAATACAATTTCCATCTAGATATCAGAAACATATTTCGGAGACATAGACAAGTGTTCTAAAATATATAGAAAAGACAGGTCCTAGAATAGCTTAGATAATCTTGAAAAAGAAGAATAAAATAGGACAAATCATTTTAGCCATTTTATGTTAAGGCTTACTACACAGTTGTAGTAATCAAGTGAATGTGGTATTGACACAGAGATAATCATATAAAGCAATGGAATAGAAGAGGGAACCCAGAAATAGACCCACACAATTATGCTCAACAGATTTTTGACAAAGGTGCAAAGACAGTTCAATAGGGAAAATATAATCTTTTCAACAAATGGTGCAGGAGCAACTGGATATCCACAGGCAAAAAAATTAATATCAACCTAAACCTCAAACCTTACGCTAATATTAACTCAAAATAATCACTGACATATATGTGAAACAAAAACTATAATACTTGTTAGAAAATGCTTACGAGCAAATCTTAAGGACCTAGGGTTAAGCAAAGAGTTGTTACATTTGACACAACCAACAAAATGCATAAAAGAAAAAATGAATTAACTAGACTTAATCAAAACTTTAACATATTTGTTCTATGAAAGACCCCATTAAAAGGATGGAAAGATGAGAAAATATTTGCAAACCACATATCTGACAAAGGACTAGTATTTAAAATATATAAAAGACTCCCAAAACTCAATAACGACAAAACAAACAAGCAATCTAGTTAGGAAAAGGACAAAAGAGATAAAGGAACACTTTAGTGATGAGAGGATACAGATGACAAATAAGCAAGTGAAAAAAATGTTCAATATCACCAGTCATTAAAGAAATACAAATCAAGATCACCATGGGACATCACTACATACCTACTAGAACAGCTAAAATAGAAATGATAACACCAAATGCTGGCCAAGATGCACAGAAAATCAATCTTTCATACACTGGTGATGGGAATATAAAACTGTACAGCTATTCTGAAATACAGTTGGGAAATTTCTAATAAACACTAAATATCCACGTAAACAACAAGGTTCACATTACAGCACAGGGAACTACATTCAGTATTTTGTAATAACCTACAATGGAGAAAGAATATGAAAAAGTATAATATATATACAAATACATTCAGATATATACATATATTCATATATATATGTATATATCTGAATCATTTTACTGTACACCAGAAACTAACACTACATGTAAATCAGCTATACTTCAATTTGAAAACAAAAACACATACAAAAAATTAATATGCTATTACCATATGACCCAGCAGTTGCATTCTTGGGCATTTACTCCAAGAGAAATAAAAAGTTATGTTTACACAGAAACCTATGTATGAATGTTGGAAAATAAAGTGAAAGTGAAGTCCTTCAGTTGCGTCTGACTCTTTGCAACCCTATGCACTGTAACCGGCCAGTCTCCTCCGTCCTTGGGATTTTCTAGGCAAAAATACTGGAGTGGGTTGCCATTTCCTTTTCGAGGGGATCTTCCCAACTCAGCGATCAAACTTAGGTCCCCCACATTGCAGGCAGACTCTTTACCAAAAAATGTTGAAAGCATCAATTAAAATACTAGGCTTATGCAATATGCTCAATATTTTGCAAAAGTGACATATACATGTCACAGAAAATAAAAATGTGACAAAGGTCTAAAAGTGAGCAAAACCAGGTGGCATTTGTTTCCTCAAAAAATTTACCAATTTAGTGTATGAGCCATGTTAATTCAATTGTCACCCAAACAAATGTAAAATGATATTTCCAAAGTGCTATGAAGAAGAATTTTACAATGTCATGACAGCACATATTAGGAAGATTTGATTTAGAGGAACAAAAAAATGTGTAAAGAAGGCTGGGAAAGGCCTCCTTAGGAAGGGATGACTGAGCTGGGATTTGAAGATGTATGCATGCTAAACCAGCATAAAAGCATGACAGAGAAGAGCCTGCCTCGCACAGGGAATTATGAATGCAGGAGCCTCTTTTTTTTTTTTTTTATTAGTTATGCCATACAATGACATGATATCGCCATGGGTTTACATATGCTCCCCCTCCAGAACCCCCTCCTTCCTCCCTCCCTCCTCCCTCCCCACCCCCGGGAAATCTCGGTGCACCAGCCCCAAGCATCAATCCTGGGCTGGCGATTGATTTCACATATGATAATTAACATGTTTCAATGCCATTCTCCCATATCATCCCACCCTTGCCTTCATCCACAGAGTCCACAAGTCTGTTCTATACATCTGCGTTCCTTTTGCTGTCTCGCATGCTGGGTTCTCGTTACTGTCTTTCTAAATTCCATATATATACGTTAGTATACTATATTGTTGTTTTTCCTTCTGGCTTACTTCACTCTGGATAATAGGCTCCAGTTCCGTCCACCTGAGTAGAACTGATTCAAATGAATTTTTTTTAAATGCTGAGTAATATTCCATTGTGTATATGTACCACAGCTTTCTTATCCATTCGTCAGTTGATGGGCATCTAGGTTGCTTCCATGTCCTGGCTATTGTAAACAAGGAGCCTCTTAATAGGGAAGCAAGGTGCGCCTGCCTAAGTGCTATAACAAAGAAGGCAGAGTGCCATGCAGCAGGCAGCGCCCCGTTCCCCCTACCCCAGCCCCAGACTTTACTTTCTAAACCACAGTCAAGATTTCAACTTGTATCCCAGAACGAAGAGAATTTGTTGATGGAATGATATAATCAGATCTATATCTCAAAAAGACCACTATGCTTATTAGGATTAGATTTATGGCACCCAATTATGAAATACTTCATTAGCCCAAGCGAGAAACAATGTACTTTGAACTGGGTGTGAGAAAAGTAGAAATAAAAAGAAAGCAAAAATGCAAAAAGTATTTTTAGAATGTATAATCCATGGAATTTTTTTTTTTTTATGGATCTGGCCACCTGATATGAAGAACTGACTCATTTGAAAAGACCCTGATGCTGGGAAAGATTAAAGGCAGGAGGAAAAGGGGACAACAGAGGATGAGATGGTTGGATGACATCACCAACTCAATGGACATGAGTCTGAGTAAACTCTGGGAGTAGGTGATGGACAGGGAGGCCTGGCGTGCTGCAGACCATGGGGTCGCAAAGTCCGACATGACTGAGCAACTGAACTGAACTGATTTGACTATTTTCCAGGGTCCTGGTGTGTAGAACTGACCAGATGGTGGTGCCCTTCAACAAGCTAAGAAACAGTAAAGACCACAACTGGGGCTGGAAATTCTGTTAGAGATAGTTTGAGTTATGTTTGAGACATCCAAGTGGAAATGTCAAATTAGCAGTTGGATATGTAATTCCAACACTGAGAGACAAGGTTTCAATCAGAGAGGAGATTCTAAGGAAGTCATTTAGACTGGTTCAAAGATGTTAAAGTCTCCTACGTAGACATAGTTGCAGATACAGATAGAGAAATGGAGATGTTTGGATATATTCATTCAAGTGTCAGGAGAAGGTATAACCTTGTATTTATGGTTCCAAATATTTTAAGAATCATGCTTTAAATGGTTAAATACCAAAAGAATGCAAACAGACAATTATTTTGAAGTGAGAAAGACTGATTCTACAAACATAAACTGGTGAGTTCAAAGTTAAATACCAAAGGACTCCAGAACAGAGAAATAAGATGATTTCCGAGCTCCTCGAAAAGAAAACCATAATTACAAGGTGCCAGAACAGGACAAAGATTTGTCTAACTCACTCTAATCCTTTTGTTTAAAGAATTATCAGACTCAGGAAATGTGTCAGAACTTAGAATCTGGAGTTCAACAAGGCATTTGACAAACACGCTCAAAATATCCTTATGAACAAAGTGATAAACTAGATGATGATATTGATAGGCGACTTGACAGTTGGCTCCAAAAAGTGGATTTGTGGTCCATCAAGAAGAAGAGGGTGATCTGCAGTGCTTTTACGACTACGCTATCCTTTTTCAAACATTATTATGACATTTACATTTTAACATTTGACTACACGAATGATATTGATCAAATCAACAGATAATAAGGTTAAAATTTAAAACAGACCTTGAATCCTTATGTCTTCAGAGACGTTAGTAGTTTCTCCACTGGTGTTGATTTTGTATCCCCTCCCAAAGACATTTGACAATGCCCAGAGACATTTTTTGTTTTCATAACTAGGGGTGAAGTGGTGCTACTGACATCTATTGGGTAGAGGCCAGAGACGCTAATAAGCCTCCTACTGGGCAGAGGACAGCCCCACCCCTGCCCTCCTCAACCAGGAAAGAATTATCCAATCCAAAATTCAATAGTACCAATGTTGAGAAACGTGACATAAATGAACAGATTAGAACAAGGATTCAAATATAGCAAAATTTAATAAAGATTACTATAACATCCTATATTTACTGCCTGCCAATATCAAGTGGCAAGAAATTAGAGTCCCTTCCTTCCACAACAGTAGAGGCTGGAAGGAGTCTTCTCATTCCAGATATTCATTCGAAAAATAGAAACCCATTCCCAGAGACTGACTTTCTCAGGGCTTCTTTTTCTTTCTTTGTAGAAAAAGTAGTTGATATTACGGTATTTATTGTAGGCTAGAAAATTGCCCCCCAAAAGATGTCTACATCCTAATCCCTGGAACCATATTTGGATAAAGGAGGTTATCTGGGAGATACCTTCATAAAATAACAGATTAGATAACAGGTCCCAGGAGTCCACTCAAACATGATTCTGTAAATTAGGAGTCAAGTAAGTCAAGTTTCTACATTTGCAAATTTGTTCATTTAATGATTAGCCTCTTTTTCAGACCAAAAATGGTGACTTCTTTTGCTCTTACTATTAGTGTTATCAACATTAAAGCACTCTTGACCTTCTCTGAACTCTCCAAATTCTTTTGAACTTACCCAGTAGCAGAGCCTATTATAAAAATCAGCCTTGAATCCAAGTGTGACCAATTATTAATATAAACAGAACTAGATAAGAGCTGCCTATATTCCATTTTCCTGTTAAACTACCTTACCAACACAAACTCACATTTGCTTTTCTCAAATAGCGAATGGTTAAACCTTTCATCTTTTCTGAGTATTTTTGAACTGAGCATTTTGAACTTCATTCTGAAAAGATCTTTTTGATCTTCCCCATACAAATAAGATAAACTTAGCAGGAATTCCACTTAATTCTATATATTTCTAACCTTTGTGCTTCTGCTTGTAAGTGCTCAATCACGTTCAACTCTTTTTGACCCCATGGACTACAGCATGCCAGGCTTCCCTGTCCTTCACTATCTTCCAGAGTTCGATCAAATTCATGTCCATTGAGCCAGTGTTGCTATCCAACCATCTCATCCTCTGCCACGCCTTCAACTTTTGCCCTCAATCTTTCCCAGCATCAGAATCTTTTCCAATCAGTCAGCTCTTCACATTAGGTGGCCAAAGTACTGGAACTTCAGCTTCAGCATTAGTCCTTCAAATGAATACTCACAGTTTGATTTCCTTTAGGATTGACTGACTTGATCTCCTTGCAGTCGAAGGGACTCTCAAGAATCTTCTCCAGCACCACAATTCGAAAGCATCAATTCTTCAGTGCTCAGCTTTCTTTATGGTCCAACTTTCATCATAAGTGACTACTGAAAAAACCACTTTATTGACTATCCAGACCTTTGCCAGCAAAGTGATGTCTCTATTTTTTAATATGCTGTCTAGGTTTGTAATAGCTTTCCTTCCAAGGAGCAAGTGCCTTTTAATTTCATGGCTGCAGTCACAATCGGCAGTGATTTTGGAGCTCAAGAAAATAAAATCTGTCACTGCTTCCACTTTTTCCCCTCCTGTTTGCCAGGAAGTGATGTGACCAGATGCCATGATCTTACTTTTTTGCAAGTTGAGTTTTAAGGCAACTTTTTCACTCTCTTCATTAAGAGGCTCTTTACTTCCTCTTCACTTTCTGCTATTAGAATGCTATTATGTGCCTATCTGAAGTTACTGATATTTCTCCCGGCAATCTTGATTCAAGCTAATGAGTCATTCAGTCCCTCATTGTACATGATGTACCCTGCATAGAAGTTAAATAAGCAGGGTGACAATATACAGCCTTGACATACTCCTTTCCCAATGGTGAACCAGTCGTTTGTTCCATGTAAAGTTTTAACTGTTGCTCCTTCTCTGTATACAGGTTTCTCAGGACACAGGTAAGGTGATCTGGTATTCCCATCTCTAAGAATTTTCCACAGTTTGTTGCAATCCACAAAGTCAAAAGCTTAAGCGTAGTCAATGAAGCAGAAGTAGATGTTTTTCTGGAATTTCCTTCCTTTTCTATTATCCAATGAATGTTGGCAATTTGATCTCTGGCTCCTCTCTTTTTTCTAAACCAGCTTGTACATCTGGAAGTTCTTGATTCACATACTGCTGAAGCCGAGCTTTAAGGACTTTGAGCATAACCTTACTAGTATGTGAAATGAGCACATTAAGCAAATGAGTCAGCATCACAGTAATCCAAGTCTATGCCCCAACCACTGATACCAAAGCAGCTGCTTTGATACCAAAGCAGGTCTTCATAGTATGAAGACCTATGAGACCTTCTAGAACTAACACCAAAAAAAAAAAACACACAAATATCCTTTTCATCATAGGGGATTGGAATGCAAAAATAGGAAGTCAAGAGATACTTGGAGTAACAGGCAAGTTTGGCTTTGGAGTACAAAATGAAGCAAGGCAAGGGCTGACAGAGTTCTGTCAAGAGAACATACTAGTCATAGCAAACACCCTTTTCCAACAATCCAAGAGATGATTCTACACATGGACATCACCAGATGGTCAATATCAAAATCAGATTGATTATATTCTTTGAAGCCTAAAATGGAGAAGCTCTACACAGTCAGCAAAAAGAAGACCTGGAGCTGATTGTGGCTCAGATCATGAATCCCTTATTGCAAAATTCAGGCTTAAATTGAAGAAAGTAGGGAAAACTACTAGACCATTCAGGTATGACCTAAATCAAATCCCTTATGATTATGCAGTGGAGGTGATACATAGATTCAAGGGATTAGATCTGGTAGACAGAGTGCCTAAAGAACCATGAACAGAGGTTCATGAGCTTGTACAGGAGATAGCGACCAAAATCATCCCAAAGGGGAAAAAAAGGTACATGATTACATGATCATCACTAATAAAAATGGCTAGGGTTTAAAATGCATTTTATTCATATAAAAATGCCATGTAAATGCAGAATAATTATAAGTCATTATATCAAATCTGATTTGAGAGGCAAAGCATTTGTTTGGCAAACCTTGTTCCTCTGCTCTTAATTACTAAGCAACCATGAAATTGACTATAAATGACTGATGCTTTATTTACAAAAGCTTTCATATTTTCAGGCTATAACATTTATGCTTGTATTGACAGTCCTTATTTAGTACACCTCATGGAGGAGTCACATAAGTTGAGGCATGTTCAATGAATCGCAAAAATACTTTCTAGGAACTAGACACTTGGCTTCCACCAGCAAGATAAACAGCATGCTTTCAAAAGCATGATCAACTGGTATATTAAACTGAGTTTACTAAGCCAATTAGGTATAAATTATTTATTAGCATAGAATATATTAAATTCCATCCTCCATAAAAGCTAAGTGACTACATCTTTCCTTTATCAAGCAATCCTAGGTTCTATTAAGTGTTACAGCAGTTTTCATACTATGTTTAAAGGGTCCTGAGGCATCCTGCTCTATGCCAGAATGCTACATGTAATCTTTTGGGCCCAACCATAGACTTTGCCTGGCAGGCCTCCTGTTGAAAAAGCAGCCATGACCACTTCAGACTTGGTGCAGTCAGCATCCTGCAGTTTCTGGAGGCAGTTGCCTTCACAGACTCCACCCATCCCACCCACCCACTAGCCATGCTAATATTTACATTCCTAGCCTAGGAATCTCCATTCACAAATCTCTTTGTTTATGTTGGTAGGGAAGGGGCATCTCCATCTCCAGGCCCCAGGTCCATAAAACGGCAAAAATCCTTTATATGGGGCTTCCTTAGCAGTGAGACCACCTTCTCATCCCTATCTGTACTGATCTGACCTTTGACCAGTGCCATGGGGGAAAATGGGACATGAGAGGAACCAGCACTCTTTCTTTTTTGGCTTCTTGCTTACAAGATCACAGTAGTTAATAAAGGCTTATTTGCTACTTTCCATTTGACTTGTCCTGATTGAGCACTACAATACCTGGAAGCTCTTTAACAAGAGTTGCATGTATAATCTCCATTTTACAGATTAAAAACCTTGAGGGGACTGAATAACACTTCCAAGGTCACACAGAAAATGAGGAACTCCAACTCTGTTTTAACCAGTTTTATTACAAACCTCATGCTCCTACCAGAAATGCCCCCTCCACCAACGTCCCAACTTGCATTCAATGAAATAGTATCTGTCCTGTGGCTTACCACTCGTACTTGGGTGCCTTAACAGTAGGCGAACTAATTCTTTCAGACTACCAACAAAGAAACATTCCCAGATAGTCAAAAGAGACTACTCATTTCTTGCTCAGACACATGAAGTTAAAGAAAAGCCAACAAACAAATAAAAGCAAAAATCTAAGGGCCAACCAGTCATTGGCCCAATCCGTACTTTACCTCTTTGTAACCTTTCCACCTAACAGTCTTCTCTCCTAGCGTGAATGATGAACATGAATCTCACTGGCAAACTGGCAGAGATATCTGAGTTGGCTTTTCCTCCAACTCCTGCAATCACCTTCAGTTGCTCCACCCATACTCTCTCTCTGGTCCCTGTGATGCAAACTAGGCCTTCCGATTGTGAAAATAAGACAGAAAGATGTTAAACTGGCCCGTGTGGGATGCCAATGATTTATTCTAAGGGTTTTATTTACCCCTATTTTAATTAATTCACGGTCACCATTAAAATCCCATCATCTACTACATAGGACTTCTACTCCCATGACCACCTTCACTGCCTCCACAGCCCCACATTCATGCTGAGCCTACCATAAAGAGAGGCTATGTTCAGAGGGGATGTAAATTTGAGGCAACACAACCTTAAAATCAGCCCACTGCCCAGCTATTTCTCACTTGAATTAATCTGCATTCATGACCAATTAACCAACCAGGGTGTGTGTCTGTGTCCTCATGAATGCCCTGGCTTTCACTCATCGGTATGACTTTTTTGTTAATCACTTCCCAGAAAGCAAATTTCTCAAAGCCACAATTTCTCTGTAACTTTCCTGGTCTTTCAAAAGTGCCCTAACTAACAGCTAATCTACTCACTCAAAATCCAGCGAGGTGTCCCTGTCAGTGGCATAAATGGCAAGTTTGCAATCTACTAAGACAGGTGTCAGATGGTCTCCACACTCAACCAAAATATAGATGCTCAGTGCTGGTCAGGGCACAGCTGACTCACTTGGTGAAGAATGCAGATGACTCACTGTGAAATCCAAAGATACCACTGATGCAAATGACTCTGTCTAGTGATGTTTTTCCAATCTGCCAACTCAGTTACAAGATTGGAAGGCTGCATGGCCCATTTCCTGTGTGATTCTTTTTGGCCTGAAAACAATAAAAATATCCAAGCCACTTCTCGCCAGGCTGTGTCTTTCTTGATGTCACTCCAAGACAATAAAGGGCAATGATTATAAGAAAGTGCTACTGGAAGCATTAACACACTTGGAGAATGGTGACACTATGCTCATCACCATGACCTTGCTGAGATATGATATTAACAGAAACTACCACTCTCTCTAGGCGGTATGCACTTGTTTTGAAAGGAGCTGACGTCAGTGAGGCAAGGAACAGGTATTGAAAAAGCAACATTTGTATTTTCAAAGGAATTGACTAAGATGACACTGATTCCAGCTCTCAAAATGTTCGTATCTCTGTAAACCCTTCCACAAAGTCATAACAGCAATGATTATTATTTACAGAACCCTTAATATGTGTTGGGCTTCCCTTGTGGCTCAACTGGTAAAGAATCCATCTGCAATGCGGGAGACCTGGGCTCAATCCCTGGGTTGGGAAGATATCTTGGAGAAGGGAAAGACTTCGGACTCCAGTATTTTGGCCTAAATAATTCCAAGGACTGTATAGTCAATGGGGTCACAAAGAGTCAGACATGACTGAGTGACTTTCACTTCACTTTACTTCTAGTAAGTGTTAGGCATTCATTATACTTAGTGCTTTAATCACATCATCACGTTAAATCCTTGCAATCCCATGAAGCAGATGAGAAGGACCCTCTATCTTTATCTGTGAGGCAGTCAAGCAAAGTGAGTGAGGGAATCCTGAGCCAACTGCTTAGGTTCAAATCTGGCTGTGCCACTTATCAGTTCTATCACCTTGATCCTACTCCATGGAGTGGTTTTGATGAATCAAGGAATTGACTTATAAAAAATACTCAATGTACAGGCTAGTTATAATTACTACCGTACCACCAATGGTTAACTGGGAGCCACAGAGCAGGAACATGGGAAGTGAGGTGTGATACAGTGGCTCCCTGGAGACTGTTAGCCAGGGACTGTTAGCACTACTAGCCAGGATGGTTAACACTGAGGAATAGCCCTCCTCAGAGATTTTAACAAACATCTTCATCCTTCCTTCCATCTGCTGCTTGTTTAGCCATCCACATACCAGGAAAAGGCAAGAAGATGCTATTTCTCTGTTATCACTAAAATCAGATCCCTGTTTCTAGGAAAAGAATGCACTCACATTTCTAGTCCTTAAGTACAAATTCTGACCAAGTGGTAATTGTCTATTCAGGATGAATCTCCCTAGGAATAAAGTAAGTATAGTTTTTGTTTCAAGTGGGGTTCCCTAGAAGCGTCTGAGTCAAGGACTTATTGAACATGATTTGTTGAGAGGGTGCTCCCAGGGAAAAATCTAAAAGGAAAAGAATCAGGAGAGGGAAAGGTAAAGACCTGAGCAAGGATGTGGTCTCAGGTAAACTGTGGCCTTAGCCTGATCCATGGAGGACTCTAGAACATAAGTCATATCACAAAGTTATTCTCACCTTGAGGCAAAAAATGTGGCGCCTTTGGATTTTTTTCTCTGGTACCCTCCTAACAGTGAGTCATTGGTCCTGAGGTGCTTCCAGGGTGAAACAGCTGCAGTCAGCCAAGGGTAATTCCCCAGGAGAGGCAGAGGATACAGGTGTGAGCCCAGGGCAGCCAGTGCCCATGTGACCCGGGGGATGTGGGCAGGGCACCAACACACCTACTATAGTCAGACAGTAGGACTATAAAGACAAAGTCACCGCCCTCATACCCTCTATACAGGCACATGACTCCATGAAGAGTTTAATCCTGAAGAATTAAATGGCCAATCTGCCTTCTTACTCTTAAAAAACTCAAAATAAAATTTCTGAATCCTAAAAACCTACTCAAGCCAGGCAGACTCTCCAAGGCTATTTGTTTTAGGAGGGGACAAAACAGGCTGGGGCTCCAACCAGACGTTCTAGTCAACAGACCTCTTGCCCGGCCCCTGACTAAATCCATTCTTCTGACTTAGGCCGAAACGGACACAGGCAAATGGAAAATCATTTGTCTCTTATCGGCAGGCTACCATATTTCCTGCCTGCGAGAAAGTCAGGGCGGGGCGGGTGGGGTGGGGGACAGTGTTCCCAACTTTCCTTCTCTGAGGAAATTATCAGAGTGAGACAGCTCAGTTACAGGAGTGTAATTAATGTCATTAAATCACTGTTGGGGAATGATTATGCCTTGAATTTAGAGGTCACTTCCCTGCAGGGATTCACAAAGGAAAAATCCTCACCCTTCCATTGTCTTACTCATCCTGACAGCGCCTCCTATGAGACAGGCAGACGACCTGCTCTGCTCTACGGGGCCTCGCTGGGCAAGCGCACACATGTAATTTGGCGTCCTCCGGAACTTCCCCTGGAGGCCTGTCTCCCTCAGCCCTTCCTGATGTACACAGGTACAGGGTCCGAGACAGCGGCACAGGGCAACATACTTAGAAATGCCCCAAGTTTGGTTTAATGCTCTGATGCCACTCTCTTGGAATTCTTAATACTTTCTGAAGAAAGGATCACATATTTTCATTTTACAGTGGGCCCCACAAATCACACAGCCATCCCCAGATGTACGTTTTTAAGCCGAACCTAGGATATGAGGAAATACTGCAGCAAGACAGCTATGCCCTGTAACCTTCCCAGGGATTGCATACCCCATGGGTGTGCTAGTCATTAGTGCTACCGACCAAGCATTGTGGGTTCTCCTTCCAGACACAGGTAGGATTGAACCAAAACTTGTCGTTGACAAAATGTTAGCAGGAAGTGATGATGTCACAGCTGGGCGAAAGGTATAGAGGCTAGGGCTCCAGGCACCACGTTGCCTTGCTCCTGGCTGGGTTGTCAAGATGGAGATTCCCTCAGCCAGTCCCCAAGAAAGACAGAGTCCCCCAGACAATGTGCAGTAAATCTGCTCTGTGAGCAAGATAAACGTTTGTGATTTTAAGCCACTGAGTTTGTGGGGTTATTTTCTCCCATAACTTAGCCTACCCTGATGGATGCAGAGGGTCATAAACAGATTCTCAAAGGATCCTGTGCAATACTTGGAGACAGCCAGACAGAGGAAGCAGCGTGCATGCCAATGTCTGATAATGAGGAAGAAGCCTCCCACACACACAAAGACAAGATGGGTTAGAGGAAGCCCACAGAGTATTATTTAACTGATTTAGAACGATTCACCACTGAGACTCAGAAAATATAGCCTTATAGCAGGGTTCACTTGTAATAGTTTCAACTGCAAATACATTTGAATCTGAGGGGAAAAAAATCTAATTAAATCTGTCTGTCCTTCCATCCCTGCCATTTTGCTCCTCCAATACTCAGCAAGTGCAAATTGCTTCTTTTTTAGGATAAGGAAAAGAGGGAAAAATAAAATGATCCTAAAAGACCACAAAAGTTTCCTGGCGTTGACTAGTGAAGCTAAGCAAATAAGCAGTATTTTAATAAAATGTTTGATGGGCTTGGGAGATGCAGCAGCTTTAAATAAAATCAAAACCTATCCATCTCTCCCCCAAGCAAGGAATCAAGATCAATGTGAATTTACAGTAGCCCCTGGAAGAGCTCTGTGAGGAAGGATCTCATCCAGCCTGCAAGTTGGAACATCTACAGTGTTCTTTTATTCATGACCAAATGTTTCCAGAATGATTAAACTGGCATTGTAAATGTGCAGTCTGTATCAACTGAGTGACAAGGATTAAGTGAGACTCAGATTAAAATGCTAAGTGAGTTTGTACCAAGATCAAGCCAAATACATAGTTAACACTAAGGAAATACATGCTGAAGAAGAAGTGTACAGACAACCACCTAGAGAAAACCTCAGAATAACAAATGGTACCAGAGAAATTGTCTGGAATGGCGAGTCACTCGTTGGGGGCTGAAATTACCTTTTTGAAAGTACAATTGCTCAGCAGTATTTAGGAAAAAATTATGCAGCCAGATAAACAACTTAACAGGTATATTCACAGTGGATTTGGTTCAAAAAGAAAGTACAATAATAAAGCCCATTTGTTTTGATACATGTTGATAAACAACATTTTTAGCAACCAAAAATTACTTTAAGAACTGCTAGATTTACTACTGCAAAAGAATAAATATGCTTTGAGTCTTGCAGAGCTTTTCTCCCCTAAAATCCACAACTGAAAGCCAAGATCAAAGGAAATTTATTATTTACCAAACATTACTGGGATAGTAAAAGAGAAACCACCATTAGAAAAAAAAATCTGTGGTCATGCAATGTCTTACATTTTTGTTGTGTAATGAATATAGAAGTAAAATCACAAACCCCTTGCCAGCAACATTTCAAGTGACCTGAGACACTGAGCAATTAACACACAGTCAGCCCTCCATACGTGCAGGTGCTACATCCTTGAGTTCAAACAACTATAGATCGAATAGATATATTTTTAATTTCCAAAAAGCAAAATTGGACCTTGTCATGCACCAGCAACAACTTAAATACCCTTTACACTGTATTTACATCTATTTTTCAGCATGTACATTGTCTTAGATGTTATAAGTAATCTAAAGATGACCCAAAGTACACAGGAGGATACGAGCCGGTTACATGCAACTCCTCATCCGTTGACATAAGGGACTCGCGTATGTGGATTTTGGTACCCACGGGGGTCCTGGAACCACTCCCCCTCAGATGCCCAGGGACAACTGTATGCAGGATATCTGAACTGATCCCCTCCAATCTCTGCCTGTGGCTTTCATCTTTTCAAAGTTTGTTTATTTATTTTGCTGTTTTGGATTGCCCTGGGTCCTCACTGCTGTGTGCAGGCTTTCTCTGGTTGCAGAGAGCTTGGGCTGCCCTCCCGTTGCAATGCACAGGCTTCTCAATGCAGCGTCTCTTCTTATCGTGGAGCAGGCTCTAGGCACACGGGTTTCCGTAGTTGCAGCACTTGGGCTTAGATGTTCCATGGCATGTGGGATCTCCCCAGACCAGGGATGGAACCCACGTCCCCTGCATTGGCAGGGGGATTCCTATCCACTGTACCATCAGGGAAGTCCCTTTCTGTGGCTTTCTAATTTTTCTAAATCAGCTCACATTCCATGGAATTTTTACCCCATGATTTGTAGACCTTTGCTACAACCTGCATTTTTGGATTTTCAAAGAGAACAAGAAGGACGGCAAGAGACTGGCATCTGTATAACTTTCAGGTTGTGCCTGTAGGGGAGAAAAATTTGCCACCCCAAAATGTGTCCTTCTGGTATGTGGATTATTTTCAGCTAAAAACAATCGAGGTCCAAATGACTCAGGAAGAAACTTTGGCTTTCCCCCTAACTACCTAAAAGAATTTAGATGGAGGGCCTATTCCTGGAATAAAGCTATCATGGGAGGTATCTGCAAAGAAAATGTGTTAAGTGTGGTGGGGAAACTCAGTAGAGCCTAAACAGCAGAGTCCACTCTGTGTCCCATTTATTTAGCAAAAACTTGCTTTCCTATCTCCAAATGAATTGCTTCTTTCTTCCCTTCAAAGTCCCAAACCACTACCTCCAACAACCTCTTTGGTCTTTAGCAAAAGATAGTATTTAAGGCCCAGGTTTCTGCCATTTTGGCCAGTTATTATTACTATTTTTTTTTTTTTTTTTTTTTTGTGGGGCAGTCCTCTCCCATGTATGTGTGCACGCATGCTCAGTTGTGTTCGACTCTGCGACCCTATGGACAGTAGCCAGTAACCAGGCTCCTCTGCCCACGGGATTCTTCAGACAAGAATACCAGGGTGGGTTCCCATGCCCTCCTCCAGGGGATCTTCCCAACCCAGTAACTGATCCCACATCTCCTGTGTCTCCTGCATTGGCAGGCAGATTTTTTTACACTGAGTCACCTGAGAAGCTCTCTCCCATGTATACGTGTTAATAAAATTGTTTGATTTTCTCTGATTAATCTATCTCATGTCAATGTAATTCTTAGACCAGTCAGAAGAACCTAGAGGGTAAAGGAAAATTTCTTCCTCCCCAACTTGACCTTCTGTCTGAGATATTTCCCAAGTTGGCTTCACGGAAACACTCCTTCTCAGACCCACCAAACACTCTGCATCTCTATCCTCTTGAAAGCAAGGACATTCACCCCTTGGAACCTCAAGCACTGAATGGAAACTCCAGGATGGTGATTCCCTACTCATCGTTGTTCTTGTTCAGTCCTTCAGTCATGTCCGACTTGTTGTGACTCCATGGACTGCAACACACCAGGCTTCCTTGTCCATCACCAAATCCCGGAGCTTGCTCAAACTCATGTCCATCAAGTCAGTGATGCCATCCAGCCATCTCATCTTCTTTTGTCTCCGCCTCCTGCCTTCTATCTTGCCCAGCATCAGGATCTTTTCCAATGAGTCGGGTCTTTATATCAGGTAGCCAAAGTACTGGAGTTTCAGCTTCAGCATCAGTCCTTCCAATGAATACTCAGGGTTGATTTCCTCTAAGATCTCCTTACAGTCCAAGGGACTCTCAAGAGTCTTCTCCAACACCACAATCTGAAAGCATTAGTTCTTCGGTGCTTAGCCTTCTTTATGGTCCAACTCCCTGTCCATACTTACCACCAAATGAGTATAATGGAGGGCCCGGAATTCAAGGAAGTTAAGAGGCCACAGCACAGCACCGTAGTTAAGAACAGAGCCAAGAGCTAAGAAGTCCATCCAGCTTATGTGAAAACACATCTGTTATCACTCTAGCTTCCACACCTGTAGCACAGACTATAGTGGTAATAATATAATACAGACCATAAACGGAATACTCGTTGCACAAAACTGATGGGTAATCATGCATCCACAAGTCAGCGATATATGGTTGTCATTATGATTACAGTGAATCCTATCTCTTCTGGGAAAAATTTAGAGACACTCAGACTCTTGGTTCCTTCCATCCTCTTAGAAGAGTCACAGATCCCCACTTGTGTATGGGTACTGATTCTATCAAGTAGGTGAAAAAATGTTGCTGTCCCAAAATTGGACAGAAAGATAAAATACAGACGTTGAAGAAAGGTCAGGAAGAGGCAGACTCCCAGGAAGAGTGAGTTGAAAACAACATTCAAGGTCCGACCCCTGATGAGGTGTTAAATGACGGGTGGGACCAGTCCCTGCCGTAATCCAGTTAACATTTAACACCTAATTATCACTTCTCAGCAGAGTCCAGACTAGATAATTGTGAACGGCAACCTCCAAGCTACACAGGAAATGTTTGATGCTACCAAGTTACAGAGTCAATCATTTACCAGACACCAGCAATCCAGAAGCAAGTAGCAGGAGATGCAGAATATTACTCTAGTTAATCAGGGAAAGGTCATTGCTTTTCTGGATCTGCCTGCAGTTCAGCAGATTCTAGCCAAACAGGATGTGGGTGATTTAATCCAAGATTTCCTTCTAAAATGCCTCTTATAATCAGCAGTCATGGATATAGCAGAAAATACTATCTGAGTTTCCAAACCTAGATTTTTCTTTCCCACCAGATACAAAGCACTGCTACTAATTCACCACCTTTGTTTTCGGGAAGGTGAGATGATAAACTTCTTAATTCTTTCATGCTTCATAAACACAATTTTCTCAGTATGTAAATGGGATAACCTCTAGGGACAGAATGATGGCTAAAACACAGGTCCTATCTCAGAGAAACCCTGATACAAAAGTCTAACATGGAACACTGAGAGACGGGGGTAAAGGTTCATGATACAGTAAAATAAGTGTTACAAAATCATTTTTTTAAAGGTGGTGGGAACCCACAAGGCAGAGCATTAGGTAAGGCTTGGAAGGCTTCCCACAGAAGCAATGATATTTATATTATTTATACAATAATATAATTATTTATACAATTTATATTTATATTACAATTCAGATTCCAAGGTGGCTCAATGGTAAAGAATCTGCCTGCCAATGCAGGAGATGCAGGAGACATGGGTTCGATTCCTGGGTCACAAGGCAGAGCATAGGAAAGGCTTAGAAGGCTTTCCACAGAAGCAATGATATTTATGTTACATCATATATTATAATACAATTGTTCTCACAATTCCTTGGCCAAGAATTTGAGTATCTGTGTTCCTCTGCTGGAACCGCCAAAGGACCCATAACCACCCTGCTAGATACTATGACTTTTCCATGACTGTCTATCAACCTGTGATCAAACATTTCATATGCACCCTCTAAGAAATGCATCAAATTATATCCTACAAAACTGAGTTAAGTATTTTTGCTACTGAATTACACTAACCCTCAGGAAAGTTGAAGGAGGACTCACAACAATATATAACACACACATACACACACACATGCACAAATTTACTTTGTAGGTATTTTAGAAAAACTTCAGTACTTTAAAAATAATTTCAACTTCAGTGTTTTTAACATAAAGGGAAAAGAAAGTGTTATAATTAATACTACATTATAACAATTTTCAGATTCATATTAGGGTCCCTGAAGAGAAAGGAGAAATTGGGGTAATATATAAGTAGAAAGTATAAAAGAGAAGGGACTATAGAGACACCGTATTTCCTCATGCCTAAGACATTCTTTCAGAGACATCTTTCAGATGCTCTGATATCAGGATGCATCATACAACTGTTAAAGTTTTATGATCATTAGGTAAACATTATGCCAGACTTTTGTGAAAATCTTATGACAATTTCTGGAAAGATCAAAAAAGTGACACGGGAATTGGTGACATGCAACAGGAAAGGATGAGGACACTTGGGGCAGTTCCAATACACTTAAGTCCACTTTAAACGAGTACTTTGTGGAAGAAGGATCTCCCTTTTCACAGTGCAGAGTTCCCTGGGGTTTGAGAGACAGGAAGCTATGCTGTGGTCATCCTGTTCAACATTGAAACTGTCTTTTGTACCCTGGAAAACACACCCTCGAGGGCAGGAGGAGAAAGGGGCAGCAGAGGATGAGCTAGCTGGATGGCATCACCGACCCAAAGGACATGAGTTTGTGCAAGCTCCAGGAGATGGTGAAGGACAGGGAAGTCTGGCATGCTGCAGTCCATGGGGTCACAAAGAGTCAGACTGAACTTAGCGAATGAACAACAACAAAGACATTCTGTTGTCAATCACTGCAATGTCAGCCAAAAACAACCACTGCTTTTTTCAATAAGTGCCTTTTGGAAGGAAATTTTATAGTTTTGCAAAGTATGAAGAAATGACTTAGAATGTTATTTGAAAAATGAAAGGTCTTTAAGTGTTAAATTCTTGATTTTACAGACTTGTAAAAGTGAAGACAAAAAAAAAAATAAGTGATCTGTGTAAGATTGCATTTAAAGTATATTTAGAACTCAGTATTCTAGATAACACATAATTCAATTTTCTAGATAACTTTTTCCGTTACTATATGCTGCCTGTGCTTTGGAGCAACAAATGTAAATTTCCTACCTGTGCCAAAAAACTGTCATGTCATCTTATCCTAATCTTTAGAAGTTATGGCTGCTTCATTTGGTAATAACTGGAGGTAACACTGAACCTTTCGAATCAAATCCAGACTCCTGATCTAATCGGATCTTAGTTTGTACAACATGTACTATGTTTTCATTGCAAAAACTGTGCCAATTATTAGAACATTCACCTCAGGGCACTGCATACTATCCTTGTTCAATATATAACAAACTCAAATAAAAATGAACTAGAACTCCTTCTGATACAACTAGAAGCAATATTCATAGATCTTCAAGTACTGTTACAAAGCACTAAGACACTCTTCTCTAATTACTGGGGCCAACAGCAATCCAGTGCTTAGCTGCACAAATATCCTCCCACCTTCTACTGCAGCATCTGTCACCTAGGAGAGATCTCTTCACCTCTCTCAGGGTCTCCCACCTCTTTCTTTCATTCTTGCTTCTGGTCTGGTTTCTTGGACTTATTATATCAAGCTTTCAAGAAGAATACCAAACACATACTTCCCCAGTCCCATTTCCATTACAAGTTTTTCAGTTCCCTTCACTATAACAGGTTCTGAGAGTTTCTCTGGAAAACACTCCCAAATTAGTCCTGTTTTAGACTTAAGCACTGACGATCTATATTAATGCACATATGATACGGGAAGGGAAGTTTATGAATTATGCATTATCAAACATTGCTACTGTAGCTTTAATTTGCTTATCAGGTTGAGCTGCCAGTCACCTAGCAGGGCATCAAGGGAGGGACACAGGAGGGATAAATTTTGACAGTAAAATGTCTACGTCATGGCTCCTCTCAGAGAAGGCAAGCACAGACCAGCAAGCTCAGGGAGCAGTGTCAGGAAAACACCAGAGGCAAAAAGAAAATCAGTAATAACAAAGCTGCAGAAAGAAATATCCTAACTTAGTGACTTGGGTTGAGATCTAACCTCTGATATAAGAAGTCTTCATCCTTGTGTATATTTGTCTGTCTGCTTGTCTCTCTCTGTCTCTCTCTCACACACACATACAGCAAATGAACACACACCATTCCTTAGCCCCATATTCAGGGGAGAGACAATACTTCACTTCAAGATGACCAGTACTGCCACTGCTGTGTGGTTATTAAGTTAATACATGCAAAGCATTTAGAAGTGTACAGATATATGAGATGTGGTCACTCACCTAGAGCCAGACATCCAGGAGTATGAAATAGGCGGGCCTTAGGAAGCATTACTACCAACAAAGCTAGTGGAGGTGATGGAATTCCAGCTGAGCTATTTAAAATTCTAAAAGATGATGCTATTAAAGTGCTGCACTCAATATGTCAGGAAATTTGGAAAACTCAGCAGTGGCCACAGGACTGGAAAAGGTCAGTTTTCATTCCAATCCCAAAGTGAAAGAATGTTTAAAACTACTGCACAGTTGCATTCATTTCCCATGCTACTAAGGTTATGCTCAAAACTCTTCAACCTAGGCTTCAGCAGTACATGTACCAAGAACTTCCAGATGTACAAGCTGGGTTTAGAAAAGGCAGAGGAACCAAAGATAAAATTGCCCACATTTGTTGGATCATAGAGAAAGCAGGGGAATTCCAGAAAAACATCTACTTCTGCTTCATTGACTATGTTAAAGCTTTTGACTGTGTAGATCATAACAAACTGTGGAAAATTCTGAAAGAGATGGGAATACCAGACCACCTTAGCTGTCTCCTGAGAAACCTGTATGCAGTCAAGAAGCAACAGTTAAAATCTTACATGGAACAACTGACTGGTTCAAAATTGGGAAAGGAGTACCACAAAGTTATAAACTGTCATTCTGTTTACTTAACTTATATGAAGACTAGATCACGGGAAATGCCAGGCTGGATGAGTCACGGGGTCGAGTCAAGATTGCCAGAGAAATATCAACAACGTCAGATATGCAGATGATACCACTCTAATGGCAGAAAACAAAGAGGAACTAAATAGCCTCTTGATGAGGGTGAAATAGGAGAGTGAATAGGCTGGCTTAAAACTCAATATTAAAAAAACTAAGATCATGGCATCCAGTCCCATTACTTCATGGCAAATAAAAGGGGAAAAGGTAGAGGCAGTGACAGATTTTCTTTCCATGAGCTCTAAAATCACTGCAGATGGTGATTGCAGCCACAAAATTAGAAAACGTTTGCTTCTGAGAAGGTAAGCTATGACAAAGCTAGACAGCATATTAAAAAGTAAAGACACCACTTTGCCAACTATGGTCCATCTAGTCAAAGCTATGGTTTTTCCAACAGTTATGTATGATGTGAGAGGTGGACCATAAAGAAGGCTGAGTGCTGAAGAATTAATGCTTTCTAACTGTGGAGTTGGAGAAGACTGTTGAGAGTCCCTTGGACAGCAAGGAGATCCAATCAGTCAATCCTAAAGGAAATCAGTCCTGAATATTGAAGTTGAAGCTCCAATACTTTGGCCACCCTGATACGAAGAGCTGACTCATTGGAAAAGACCCTGATGCTGGGAAAGATTGAAAGCAGGAGGAGAAGAGAGCAACAGAAGTTGGGATGGTTGGATGGCACCACCGACTCAGTGGACATAAGTTTGAGAAAACTCTAGGAGATAGTGAAGGACAGGGAACCTGGTGCACTGCAGTCCATGGGGTCACAGAGATTCAGCACCTTAGCAACTAAAGAACAACAATAGAGCAAATGTTAATAAGCCTTCTCCTTTGAGCCTGGTAGGCAGATGAGAAGCTATGCAGATGAAAGGGAAGGTATCTGAAAACCAACTGCATTTTTAATAAATTTGAAAACTTATTATATTTTCTAAGATTCTAAGACAAAGCATGATTACACCACTTGCACACACTCTAGTTGCCCCAGAAATAGCCTACTACATGAACAACATGTGTTCCCCTTCCTGGGGGTTCCTTTGTCAAAGCTGATAGAAAAATTTCTAAATAAGCGCTACTTCTACTAACAATAATAATAATAGCTAACATGTAAGGACTGCCTTTTATGTGGCCAGTGTTTTATCTTTATTTCCTCTAATCCCTACACAGACTCTGAGGCAGATATTATGAACTGCATTTTACAGGTGAGTTGACCAAGACTCAGAGAAGTTGAGAAACTTTCCCAACATGACACAGCTACTAAGTAGAAAACCCAGATTAATTTCAAACCCAGATTAACTCCAAGGCCCCAAGTAAAATGCCTCCTCTAAAAGGCACTCATATTGCTCAGTGTAAGAGAATAGATAGCCATCTTGGACCTGGGAACTGGTGGCTGAAAAAGATAACAATATATGAGACCCGGATTCAGATCTCAGGGGGGCCACTTGCTAACTCTATGAGTCTTGAGCAAGTCACTAAACACACAGACCTTATGTACAAAATGGAGATGGTTCTTGAAAGAATTATTATATTACACTTCATGTCACAAAAGTGCCAAAGCAATACATAAAACATGACAGATTTTCATTTGAAACAAGTTGAACTGACTAAGTTTATTTCACCTTAGGAAACCAAAACTTATATGCCAAAATTAGAGGTAACCAAACTCATATTTCCATTTCCAAAGAAGAGAATTCCTCTAGGACACCAGTAACAGCAGGATATTCCTAATGTGCATAAAATATAATTTAGTTTATAAATATTAACTTTATACAGCTTCCCAGGCACATTTATTTCAGTCAGCAAAGTACACCAGAAGTCTCCTAACTGAAACAATACATTCCCCTTGCACTTCTAGATTTTAAAAACTGATTTTAAAACAAACCATCAGAAACATAAAATGTAATCACTCTATTATTTAATATTCAAATAACTGGTAAAGGAAACTATACTATGCATCCCTCATGTGCTAGGTTCATTATATAAGTTTCACCAGGCAGCTTCACTCATAATGACCACAAACATTACACTCCCGAGAATTCCAGACCCTGGGATCATGTCAGTCATCACCCAGAGAAACAGTCAGTCTATGTGCTGAGATTTCTCTCATCTGTAATTATAGTAACTTCAAATATTCTCTTATCATCAGACTATGTCTCCCAACCATCAGTTTGAAAAACGTGTGCATGGTGTCTTTAAAGCCAATTTATGGAGGAGAAAATGGCAACCCGCTCCAGTATCCTTGCCTGGAAAAGTCCATGGACAGAGGAGCCGGGTGGGCTGCAGTCCATGGGGTTACATGACTGAGCATGTGTGCATGAGGGTGGAGGGAGATGGGTGGTAGCAATAAACTGGTAGAACTAAAACAAAGAAACAAACAAAAGCCAATTTAAAGTATGGGTTTCTCAGAAACATGGAAGGAAGAAGAGATGAAAGAAAAAGGAAAGAAGGAAGGAAGGGAGAAAGAAGGAAAGTAAGAGAGTAAGGAGAGAGAGAGAAAGAAAAAAAGAAAGAGAAAAACAACTTTACCCAAATAAATTTAAAGAAAAAATAAAAAAACCTTTCCCTTCACCCACACATGGACCACATCAGGCAAGCAGCACGCTCATCTATCCAGGAGATTGATGTGATAGCCACAAGGGATTCATTTACAAGGGGAAATTACAACCCTCAAAAAGGCAAAAAGTATGTGTACACCAGGCTTAGCAGTAAAGCTTCATCCATTTGCAGGTCTATCTGTCCTACCATCCCTTCCCCCAGCTCCCCACACCTTTTTATGTTATTCGTGGTCATTTGCAGAACTAATCAACTGCTAGATGAGGTGTGAGTTTGGGCTTCTTTGCTTGTATTTGGCAAGACTGCTTCCCCTACCCTGACAAATTAATAACCTGAGAATACCTCCTAGCAGCACCGGACTCTCTAAGATGAAGGAACAGTGGGTACCCGTGCTTGCCAGTTCAAAATGAGAGCATAATAAATGAAGTGATCAAAACACATGGCTCTGACCTGGAGCCAAGGACAGAGAGCCTGCTGTGGGTTCTTTCTGACATTGTTTTCCTCTGCATCAAGTACCACAGAACACCAGCCCCAGGACTGCCGGCAGAATAAATGCAATATTACCAGGTGGGAGGAAGGCAAAGACACAGGGGCAAAGGAGCTGTTGAAGAGAGGCCCTGTGTAACTGGGAGGTTCAGCCTGGAAAGTTTTCCTGGAGAGGGAGAACTTTTTTAAAGATGGAATAGAAAGAGAATGTGACGCATCAGGTGCTGCCATGAAGAAGCTGCCTACCCTCGCTGAAAACAGAACTAGGAGAGGCTGCAACTGCAGAGGCTGTCAGAGCTGATCCTGCGAGTGCCAGGTCCCTGTGTTATATTAACTCTTAGGGCTACAACTTTCATTATATTTGCAGGAGCCTGCTTCCAAGTTACCATACAATTTCCCCTTAATTGTTTCACCTAGATCTGAGCTTCCGGCTGGCTTTTAATGTCTCAAGGGCAGGCACCAAGTTGGCCATTTCATTTATAACTTTCTACAGGACTGGGCAGCAAAAGAACATTTGTATACGGCTTCCTAGCTTACAGATGGCTTCTTGTATCTCAGCCCATTTGTTCTTGACCACAACCCCAAGAGGTGGAAACTATTACTATTCTGATTTCATGTGGTCAGAGTTCAATCCATACATGAATGCTGTTTTGTCTGTGGATGATTAGTCCATTTTGTTAAAAGCTAATATGTATTTTAGATGGACAGATAGATACTAGGTACCTATAACATATATAAAGAAAAGAAAATATCCACAATTTTGTGACCAGTGAACTATACACAAGTTAAAGGCTTGCAGAATTTTAAATAAAAGTTTTAGCTTAAAATACCTCCCAGGAGTATGAAAGGATGTGACAAAAAATGAGATTACTTAAGATTGGCCTTGGTCTTCAAGTAAATCCAGCTGAAAGGTTGCAGGATTCCCGGGAAGAGAAATTCCTTATCTGTCAGCACAACGGGCTTTCCAAACCTTGTGGACACCAAGCACCATCTATAGCTGAATAAGTGGTGTGTCTAACACATATGGGGCTTCCCTGATGGCTCAGACAATAAAGAATCTGCCTGCAAAGCAGGAGACCAGAGTTCAATCCCTAAGTTAGGAAGATTCCCGGGAGAAAGGAATGGCTACCCACTCCAGTATTCCTGCCAGGAGAATTGTAGCCTTGTGGGCTACAATCCATGGGGTCACAAAGAGTCAGACATAACTAAGTCTAACATTTGCTTTTCTAATATATATAATCACATTTAAGAATTAGGTCAGTCAGCCTTTTTTCATACATGCATTCTCACAAAAACAGTTCCTAGAATAAGTGCCTTCCCATGAGAGCCTTTATACGGGGTCCTCATATTGTAGATGGTCTCACTGCCTAAGAGCCAGGATAAGACCTTGGAATGGACCCTGGGTTCCTGAGCCCCAGCTGACCCTCAGGACAGGAGTGAGCAGTTCAGATGCCATACTGGAGAATATATCATAGGTATCAGTTACTCCTGAATGATGTTTGACCTCCTTAATCAAAGGGCTCTTGAGGTCTCATCTGTGCTGTATTCTAAAGGACTTAATTCAGGGGAAAGGAGTCATCTAAGGAGAGAAATGGTAAAGAGAAAAGATGGTTCATCACCATCATGATCATCTTCACTTGTCTCAACAGGACCCTATTTGGAACTCCAAGATATGCCCTGGCAGAAATCAGAAATCCATCCTTATCATCTTCATCAATAGTATCATTATCCTCATCAATTCCCCTAGAATAAATCTATGTACTCAACATGATTTCAATCAAAGCTCAGTGGGTTTCTTCATGAAACATTCCAATTGATTCTAGAATTCATTTGGAAGAGCAAATGGTCAAGAAGAGCCAATTTTATAAAAGGGCAGAACTGGAACCAGCCCCACCAAATGTCAAGACATTAAAAACTATAGCAATTACATGGTATCAGTGTCTGAGTAAATGGATTGTTTGAGGAGAATCAAAAATGAAACAGTGATAAATATGTAGGAATTTAATATTTGATAAAGATGAACTATAAATCTATGAAGAAAAAGATTAGTCAATAAGTGATGTTGGGAATAACAAATATTTTTTGAAGCAAAAGAAAATTTGTTCATACAGAGATTCATATGAATTTAAGACAATTCACATAAATTAAAGACTTAGGGACTTCCATGGTGGTCCAGTGGCTAATACTCTGCCCTTCCAATGCAGGAAGCCTGAGTTCAGTCCCTGGTTGGGGAACTAGATCCCACATGCCATAAGTAAAACCTGGCACAGCCAAATAAACAATAAATATATTTTTTAATACAAGAAATATACATACATCTTTAAAACCCTGAATACTCATCAGAAGGACTGATGCTGAAGCTGAAGCTCCAATACTTTGGCCACCTGATGCGAACAGCCAACTCATTTGAAAAGACCTTGATGCTAGGAAATATTTAAGTAAAAAGGAGAAGGCAGCAGAAGATAGATGGTTGGAGAGTATCACTGATTCAACAGACATGAACTTGGGCAAACTGTGGAAGATGATGAGGGACAGGGAGGCCTGGCATGCTGCAGTCCATGGGGTTGCAAAGAGTCAAGACATGACTTATTGACTGAACAACATCTTTATAAAGTGCTAAAAAAATTTAAGGAATATCTCTATGACTTTGAGGTTGGGGAAGGTTCTTCAAAAAGATGAAAAATATATTTTTTTAAATCACAAAAAAAGTGATAAACACAACTATGTCAAAATTTAAACTATTTATCGAAAGACATAATAAGCAAAGTTAGAACATAAGCAAAAATTGGAAGAAAATAATTGCAACAGAGAACAAAGGATTGGTATTCCTTATTAATAGTAGAAAAATGGGCAAGATATATTACCAAGCAACTCACAGAAAGGAAAATATAAACGGTCAAGAAAGGCGTGAAAAATACTCAGCCCCACTGGTCATTAGCACGTTAAAACCACAAATGATATACCTTTTCTTTTTGCATTCTTAAGATTAGCTTTTGTTAAAAGTGTTGACAAGTTTGACAAGAGAGAATGGAAAAGAAGTACTCCCGTGTGTTATGCTTTGAAATTTAAGCTGGTAAAGTCATTTTGCTGGTCATTATGCAGAACTAGTTGAAGCTAAAAATATGCACACCTTATGATCCTACATATCTAATTCCTGATGGCTTCCCCTAGAGAAATACTTGCACAAGAGAGCTGGAAAGGTATCTGTTCCAACACTGCTTATGTAAGTGAAACACTAGAATTCACTGAGATATTGATCAATAGGGAAATGGCTTTAAAACATATCACTCACACTTAATAAGGGACTCTGCAGTAGTTAAAAATAATAAAGTTATTTAACATCTATTAACTTGGGTAGATTTTGAAATCAAAGCTGAATAGGAAAAAAAAGATATAGAATAATACTATATATTTTCTCTGGGGCAAAAAAGAAATTTTATATATCTCAATGCATAGTAGGGGGCCAGGAAAAATACACCAAAAATGGCAAAAGTAATTACCTCTCAATAGAGGGGTAGAAAGCTAAGCATGAAATCAAGGAGGGTAAGTGGCCTGAAAAACCCTTGTTCTTATTGAAACATTTCAATATTTTTATGAGATGACATATTTGCATATAATTAAAATTTAATTTAAAACTAAAACTGTTACTTGATGTTTATTGAAAATTTATATCAGGCACTGTGCAAAGTGCTTTATGGGCATTACTTCATCTGAAACTCAAAACAAGCCTCCCTCTGTTACTATTCCCATTTTACAGGTGAGAAAGGTGAATCCAGGAGAAAGTAAGTTATGGGTCTTGTTGCTTTCTCTTAGACTGAGTTTAAATGATGCTTGGCAATAGCATGTCTTCTGGTTCACCTAAGTCTTTCTCTAAAATAGATACCAGGAACTTGAATTTCTGGGTCATAAAGTACACACAGATGGAACTTCAACAGATTAAGTCAAATTGACTCCCCAGGGTTGTTATATCAATTTATACCAAACTAAATCTTTGGTTATTCGAGGAGGAGCCTCTGGCCCAGGAACTCGAAGACTAGTTGGTCTCAGAGTCCCAGGTCACTGTCTTACCCCATATATTCTATCACAAAACTTCATTCTAGCCCCAGACTGATGTTTCACAAATGTTGAGCCGACGGGGTGATGGTTGACATCCATTAAGTGAGAGTCAAAGGCCAAATAGTTTTAATTTTCCACTGAAGGGGCCCTGCAGCTACTGGTAGTGGGTTTTAATTGGGTTTTCTACTAAAGCAATTTTCTCAGTGATGTATCATAAAGAAGCAAAACAATTAACTCTCATTGGAAACACTAATGAATTATTTACCATGGGCCAAGCAAAAAGATGCTTGCTCCTTGGAAGAAAAGTTATGACCAACCTGGACAGCACACTGAAAAGCAGAGACATTACTTTGACAACAAAAGTCCGTCTAGTCAAAGCTTTGTTTTTTCCAGTAGTCATGTATGGATGTGAGAGTTGCACTCTAAAGAAAGCTGAGCACCGAAGAATTGATGCTTTTGAACTGTGGTGTTGGAGAAGATTCTTGAGAGTCCCTTGGGCAACAAGGATATCCAACCAGTCCATCCTAAAGGAAATCAGTCCTGAATATTTATTGGAAGGATTGATGCTGAAGCTGAAACTCCAATACTTTGGCCACCTGATGCGAAGAACTGACTCATTTGAAAAGACCCTGATGCTATGTATGATTAAAGGTGGGAGGAGAAGGGGATGACAGAGGATGAGATGGTTGGATGGCATCACCAACTCAATGAACATGAGTTCGAGCAAACTCTGTGAGACAGTGAAGGATGGCAAACCTGGCATGCTGTAGTCCATGGGGTTTCAAAGAGTCGGACATGACTGAGCAACTGAACTGAACTTAATTGAAGCAAAAAGAAAACAGAACCTCTGTTGGACTCATCTGGACTAAAGGCAGACAATTCTGAAGAAACAGGTTATGAAGAGTATAGGACGTGGGGGAGCAGAGTTATGTATCAAAACAGCTCACTATGGTGTTCTTCTCTCTAGTGGGCTTCTCATCCCAATCAGTTCACAAGATAAATCTTGGTAAAATTCTATTTGATCTATCTTGTCCCTGTTTTTCACTATCCCAGGAAATAAAGTCCTTTCATCTGACTTTCAGTTCTCATTCTGCTGGTTCCACCCCTTCTGGTCTTTATTCTTCCATACAAACAGGATGTGGCTACATCTCTGAGATGTAGTCTTCTTTTCCTAATTAACATAACGTTGGTGATAACAATGTCTCACAAGCACATTATTTTGACTTCTGTATACACTACAGCCTGCTCACCAAGAAGAGTTTTGTTTCATCTGCTGACCCTCTTTATCCATCCTGACTCCCCCTCACTCCCTCCCATCTGGTAACCTCTACTGTGTTCTTTGTGTGGAATATAAAAGACAAAATCAAATGAACAAAAATAAGCCAAACAAACACAAGTATCTTTGTAAGGAGCCTGTCCCCACTGGTGCTAAGTATCCCAATACCTCTGCACAGAGGAGACATAACTCTGGAAACAGACCCAGTTTGTCCTCACACCAGCAAAGGCCGAGATCTATCCAGATGGAAAACCCCAGCACATTCTCTAAAGATCTCCGCTAACTTGGCAGCAGATTCAACTACAAGCCTTCTTAATTCTGCCTGTGTAATGAAAAGAAAAACATAACAATTTACAACAGCCATATCTGCTGGCAAGAGGGACAAAAAGATGCTTCTCCGGAAAGTAAGCTTTCTGAAGACATGGTGTGCTTGTCAATAGAACACAAAAACAAACCAAAACAACAATGAATTCATAGCGATTACCAAGGTCTATGGTGTCAACACTCCTGCTCTGGCCAACTTCAAACTATCTGTGGGCCCTGAATTCCTGAATATCTAACAATCACCTCTTTCTAGCCAGCACGGGCCAACTCTAGCACATAGAAGACTCTGACTGGATTCTTTAAATAGGGAAAGTAAGCCCCAAAGGCAGAAAAACAAATAGCAACAGAATTATCTATCTGTTCACTCAAGCTGGCAGTTGACACAAGTAACTAAAGCAGTAAATGGAGGAGTTTGGGGAGGAGAGCAAGCCAATGGGAAATGCTTGTGATGATCTCCTCTGAGGACTTTTTAATCAGGCAGGATATGTTCATTTGATTTAAGCGATTTGCAATGCTGTAAGACAAATTCCCTCTATAACTATGAAGCTCTTGGTAAGAGCAGGCTCCCTCTCAATCCAGTAGAGATGGTATTCCTGGGA
>ML664180.1:3735202-3898310 GCA_007570785.1 Antilocapra americana | reverse complement strand
GTGTTAGACACCCAAAATAAATAAATAAATAAAATGAAATTAAAACAGGGCAGACTGAAAGAGTCAGTTGCTATGAACCTAGCAGAAAATAAAGTTGGTTATAAGCAAAGCATGCAGCCAAGAAATCATAAGTAGAACAACAGATCTGAACCAATGTCCAGGAAGCAAACACGGGTGAGGGAGGAATAGGAGAGGAAGGCTTTCCAAATGGGCAAGTAAGATTCTATGTCCAGAAAGTCAATACGGTGGAGTAGGACAAACAGTGAGCTGAAGACAAATGAGCAGCATCTCCAGGACCAGGGACTCAGCAGAAGCAGAAGGCAGAGGTCAGTATCCCAATAGATGGCTCAGGAGCTAAAGAGACAGCTTTCCCCTGGTGGTACGATGGGGAACTGGATATGTGCGTGCTTGTGTGCTTAGTCGCTCAGCCATGTCTGATTCTTCGCAACCCTATGGACTGTGGCCCGCCAGGTATCTCTGTCCCTGGGATTTTCCAGGCAAGAATACTGGAGTGGGTTGCCATTTCCTCCTCCAGGGGATCTTCCCAACCCAGGAATCGAAGCCAAGTCTCCTGTGTCCCCTGCACTGGCAGGTGGATTCTTTACCACAGAGCCACCTGAGAAGTCCGAGGAGTTGGATGCTGATCATCAAACAGCAGCGGATGCTCCTGGCCCAGGCGTGGGCACCCCTCTTCTCCACGTGGGTGAGCAAAAGTCAGCTTGTGGTGGAGGACTGTTGGGGAGGGGTGGGGCTCACAGTCTGTGGCTACAGCTGGCAGTCTCCTCCACTGGTTTGAAAGGTCCCCTAGCTCTGCTTTCAGGGCATGTGGCAACAGTGTCAGCTACAATGCCCCGGATTAAACTGCAAGTGGACAACCAGCCATTATCCTTTTTTTTCCTCTCTGTGGGAAGCCAGTTTTTAAGATGTTCCCGTCAGTTGAAAAGTTTAATTCATCCCGTGTGATGGACCTGTAGACTCTAAAGAGGTGACTGCCTTTCACCTTTGGAAACCATAAAGGAAAATACAATATAACAGCTTTGGTGAGAGGAGGGGAACATTTTAATGGAAAATTTGATGATCAGCAAAATGAAAACCAAGACTTACTAAACACCAAATACCCAAGAAACCCCACAGCAACTATATGGACCAGGAGTATCACGTCTGGCTATCTGGGGTCCTTTTTGTCCCCCTCTGCACAGAGAACAATGAACTAAGGATCAATATACTTATGAGAGGGCTGTTTATTTTGAGACACTTGCCTATTTTTTTTTCCTTAGGAATAAATTCTTTTGATCTTTAGCCCCACGCGGCTCAGAAAAGAAGAAAGTTGACAATTAGCATGCCTCCTGCACACTCAGAAAAATCGCACACAGTCAGATACACCCTGGAATTCATCTTGGTGATTTTATTAAGTCTCACTCAGCTCTGAATTACTGATTCTGAGCTCAGAAATGGCACCACAGGGGACTGAAGGAGGTCATTTGGATTCCCAGCGTTTCCCGTCCTCCTGAGTCTTCTGGACAACACACCACTGCTGAGAAAATCAGGCAAGAATCTAAGCTCTAACCATTTCTCAAAGCCTTCACTTCTCCCCAGGCCCCTGATGCCCCCTAATTTTGAGCCCCACCCTCGCCAGGAGTCTACCCATAGCCCGACTCAAACCTCCCCAACTTCCACACAGCAACGCAGAGTGATCATCCCAAAGAACAAGTCTGATTATACAACTGCTTTGTTTAAATCCACAGCACCAATTCCTATTAAGATGCAGGACCGACTCCTCAGCCTGACATGATCTGGCCTCTGCTTTCATGCCTAGCTTTATCTCTCACCATCGTCTCATCACATGTCCCCATGCTCTAGCAACACTAAATGTCAAGTCCCGGAGCACCCTCCTCTCTTCCATTTCTGGACCTTTATATCTGCTGTGCCCTCGGGTGAAACAGTGACCCCTGCATCTTTGCCTAATTAAGTCTGATTCACTCCTTCCAAGTTGGATGCAGTTTACTCTGGGAAGCCTGTCCTGATCCCATGGCTTGAGTGAGGGACTCAGCAGCGCCGGCCAGCATCCGCCACAGCCCTTGTCACATACTCCTTTCCAATGTGCTCTGAATGTTTGTCGGGGCGTCATGGCCACACTGTCTGAAGTCGGGCACGGGGCTGGTCTGGTTCACAGATGCATCTCCAGCATGCAGCGTAAAGCCTGCACATAGCATGTGTACAATCAACATCTACTGAATATACAAAAGAAAACCAAGAAGCTGTGATGAATATAACAAAAGAAAGTATTATCCCAAGTAAATAAAGAAAGCTAGTAACACTTGAATGAAATCAACATTTTTTTTTCTGATTTTGTATGTGTACACAAATCTCTGAGCCAATCACAGCTAAGATTAGAGCTAAGACCTCTGCACGGTCTTCCTAGAGCCTGTGCTAGACAGTCCTAATTGAGATGCCCCCCACTGCTGCACATGGGAAAATCTGACTTCTAGCAAAGAGAAGCGCCTCACAGTGTTCTTGCACGCAACATTTAAAGAGCAAACAAAGTCACCGTGCCATCTACGACTATCTTCAGAGAATTTTTAGGCTGTTAACGGTTTTCCATTTTCTTCAAATTCTTGGAAGAAAAAAAATTCACATTGCAGACAGTTTCATTTGTCCATTTCATTTTTTAATGGGAATATACTAGGCTGAGAGGAGATAAAAATCTAAAAATCAAAGAAAGAACCATTTTCTTGACACTCTATAGCATCACTCAAAGGGCGAATGCAGGAAGGAGGCCAGCTGAGGTGGAAGAAGGGAGCTGGCCAGTAAGAGAGCCCAACTCGCCTGTCTCTCTGCTTTCTTGAACTCGTTGTTGCTTAGCAGACCTTGTCTCAAGAAAGTGCCACCCACACCCAGCAGCTGCTAAGAAGCCCTGCCTAATTACCTAATTGTCAGAGAGAGTGAGAGAGAGAGACAGAACCAGAGGCAGTCTTTCCTAACTGCCTCCAAGGGAACCAGTGCAATTATAAGGGCTGGGGAGCCTTTGGTGGTAGCAGCCCTTCCTCACCAGCTCTCCCCACCAAACAGTCTACAAACGTGTCTGAGTAGTAAGACATCAGTAAGACATTAAGCACCCACTACATACCTGGCCCTGCGTTTGGTGGAGTCCAGCATTTAAGGAAAGCATCATAAGTAGAAGCTACGCCCTCACAGAGTTTCAAATCTCACTGGAGAGCAAACACACATGAAAAAGAGAAAGATACACTACGCACATATGCACAGGGAGATTTGCTGAAAACAAAGCGTGATAGTCCAACTTGCCAGACCACAGTAAAATAAATACCAATTCACAAGCACTAGAAGATTTAAAATTAAAAAGGCTTGGAACAACCAGTGGCACTCCCTTACACTGCTGGTGGGACTGTAAAATGGTGCAACCACTTTGGAAATCTATTTGGCAGTTTCTGATAACACTAAACATACACTTGACCCAAAGAGCTTACTGTAGTACCCAAACCTGAAAATATATGTCCATCAAAAGGCTTGCATGAGAAGGTTTATAGCCTTCTTACTCATAGGAAGTCAAAGCTGGAAACAACCTCAAGTGTCTACTAACAGAAGAATGGATCCTTTGTGGTAAATCTTTACAATGGAAAGCTACCCAGTGATTAAAAATAGTATCTACTGATATATGAATGAATCTCAGAATACTAGGTTGAGTGAAAGAAACCAAACACAGATGAGTATATATTGTATGATTCCATTTATATGAAACCCAAATACAGGAAAAATGAACACATTATGAGAAAAATCAGAAAGCTGTGGTGAGTACAAGTTACCAAAAAGATGCAGAGAGAGATTTCCTGATGATTTGGTGGCTAAGACTCTGCCCTTCCAATGCAGGAGGTCCAAGTTCGATTTCTGGTCCAAGAACTAAGATCCCAGAGGCTGCATGGCATGGACAAAAATGCAAAAAGATGCAAAGGATTTTATGAGGGGGTGGAAATTTTACATTTTATTTTGGGTGGCAACAAGGTAAATGTCTACATACTTTTCAAATTCATCAAATTTGTCTTAAATTCATGGGTTTTATTTTATGTTAATTATTTCTCAATTAAAAAAAAAGAAAAAAGCCTTATTTGCCAGTATGGCAAAAGCAACTCTATTCTGAGTCACCAGATCATCCTAGTCTATATAACTTTACCACCAAGAGGTCCTTCTTTCTTAAACCTTTTATATGCCTCAAACCTCCCAGAAGAGGAACTTCTCAACATCACCAGGTTTTGAGGACAGCTACGGTCTTCGGCCACCAGGCTTCCCTGGTGGCTCAGAGGTTAAAGCATCTGCCTGCAATGTGAGAGACCTGCCTTCGATCCCTGGGTTGGGAGGATCCCCTGGAGAAGGAAATGACAACCCACTCCAGTATTCTTGCCTGGAGAATCCCATGGACGGAGGAGCTTGGTGGGCTACAGTCCATGGGATTGCAAAGAGTTGGACACGACTGGGCGACTTCACTCACATGGTCTTTGGAGAAGGCAAATATTAACATTCCATTTTACAATAAGGAAACAGAAGCTCAGAGAGATCAAACGACCCTCCCAATGTCACCAGCTGGTAAATGATAGAACAAATATTCAACGTCAGACTACCTGTCTTTAAAGTTGATGCTCTTGTCTATAACCCTATGACACCATTCTGTTACCAAAAATTCAGTACAGGTGTTCCAAAAGAACAAAAATTCTGTATCTGGTGTTCCAAAAGAAGAAGGAAATTTTATGACCTGCAGAGTTTCTCAGGGAAGAGGAGATTAATACCCATTAGCAGGAATAGGGAAAAGCACACCCTTGCAATGGATCCAACAAACAAATCTTAACCTCCAAAAGATATAAAGATTTCCTACAACTCAGTGAAGAAAAGCCACTGAAGAATGGCTAGAAGATCTGAAATATCAACTTATGGAAGAAACTTTTAAAAGGCAAAAAAAAAAACAAGGTCAAGCTTGTTAACAGTTAAAGAACCACAAAGTAAATAATCAAATACAAATTCTGTCCATAAGTTCGTCAAACATTTTAAAACAAAGATAATAGCCTATGTTGGCAAGAATGTGGAATATTCATATATGTGGTATAAGAGTGTTGAACTGGCATAGCTTTTTGAAAAAACAAAATTGCTTCCCTCATAGCTCAGTCAGTAAAGAATCTGTCTGCAATAGAAGAGACCCAGGTTTGATTCCTGGGTCGGGAAGATCCCCTGGAGAAGGAAATGGCAACCCACTCCAGTATTCTTGCCTAGAAAATCCCATAGACAGAGGAGCCTGGTGGGCTACAGTCCATGGGGTTGCAAGAGTCAGACACGACTTAGCAACTAAACCACCATCATCTATCAAAATATTAAACATAAATTCTCCCCAACTCACAACCCACTTTCATTGTACAGAAATACTAACAAAAATCCTCAAAGACATATATCCAAGGATTTTCATTAAAGTGTTGTTTGCAATGAGAGTAATTAGAAGCAATATAAATACGAAGAAGGAACTGATTAAATAGATGACACTAAACCATACAGTAAAGTATTATGGTTTAGTTAAAAAGAACTGTTAAAAAGAAGAAAGTGGTCTTAAAACAGCAAAGAAAGGATTATATTTGGAAAGTTGTTCATCATAAATATAACTAAGTGGAAAAACTACAGTGCACAAGGTAAATATAAAATGCTGCTATTTTTATTTTAGAGCAAAGTAGGCAGAAGCTAAACTATGTCCTGACCAGTGATTCCTCTCACTAGACTTTCAAGGACTGAATAAGATTATGTATTTGAGCATAGTAGGAACTCAAATACAGTTTGAAATTTAATTTCAGGAATGCTAAGAGGACAGATGCTGGTTCTTGGCAGGAATCCTAGGAGCAGGAATCCTAGGACCTAGTCAAGGTCGCATCTTGATAATCCACTAAGATATAAATGACAGCAATGTTTTTTGTTTCTTCAGGACATCAGAGTTTATAGAGTACTTTCACACGTATTCTCTCATTTAATCTAGTACTCTCATCAATTTCTGGAGGTTGGCATTGTCATCCTCATGCTGTGACAAGGAAACCTTCCAATAGGTGAAATGGATAACATATGTCATCTCCAGAAAGGCATCAATTAATTGATTAATTCCCCCACAGGACCTCGCGCTCCTATCACACTACATCACAAAAGGGTGGGGAGGCACTCAAAAATTCATTTGGTGGGTGTGTGAATGAGTGAGTGAGTGGAAGTGAGCAAGTCAGTCCCCAGGTCTTCCGTCAGCGACAGAACCTCTTTGTGCTTACCAACTCGGGTCCCTGGACTCTAACCAACAGAAATTTCAGTAAGATTTGATGAGAGGCCAGATAAGGAACTCAGGCAAGGCTGTACTGGGACTCCTTTCACAGCACAAGAGAGTGAAAACAAGTAGCAGGCACCCCGTTGGCCCTCCAAGAGGGCCGCCTGGCTCCTTTATAATGGGTGAAAGTGGGGGCGGATCAATGGATTAGGGAAGAGGGATGGGATCACTCAGGTGGTCTGCTGACCCCCTTGGAGGTGCTGTGTGCAGGGCTCATGCACAATACCCTGCTTTGGCTCCTGGCGCCTCAGAAGTGGTTGTTGGGTTTTGGCCTTTTTGTATCTTAATGTTCATAATTATTTATCATAATAAATACAATTATTTTTAGTTCCTTGTAGCCTCTTTGTATTCTGTGGCTCAAGGAGATGTTGATCTAGGTGTAAGTGCTCCAGTAAAGGGTCCCAGATCCTAAACTATCCCATTTCCCCTTGCTGCCACCACTGCCAGGAGGCAGGTAGGCAGGAGGTGATCACTACAAGACAAGATCACAGGAACAGAAACCAGAATGTCCGGTGGCCTCATCACCATCCCCTACAATAGTGAGAGCCAAATTCTGTAGGGCAGAAGCAAAGGCACTCAGTTCTGAGCACCTCTGCAGCAGAGGTACAGGCTTACGTAGGCCAGCAGATGCCAACAGGGCAGACTCTGGCACTCAGCCGTTTCTGTGAGTCCTAGCTCCCGCATACTCCTTGATGCCTCTTGCATCAAAACAGAGGGAGTGCTGCAGAGACCTGACTTCACGACTCTGCTCTCTCCCCTCTACCTTCATGGATGGAGGCACATCCTGCAACTTCTCTGAGTCTGTTTGCTCATCTGCAAAAGAGAGATGCTCACAGTTGCTACCCAGCAGGTATATGAAGCATTAATGGGATCATGTAGGTAAAGGACAGTAATCTGATACCTGGCAAACACTCAATAGTTTGCAATTCGTTTCTAATTATGACACAGTAGGGAAACATCAAAAATATCACAGAAACCCTGCAGAGAACACATGAAGCAAAAATGGATGTGTACAAATGTGTGTGTGCATGTGTATACACACGTGTGTGCATGTGTTTAAGGAGAGTAGGGAGCCGAGGTCCTGAGCAGAGGTGGTCTAGTGTTTTTGGTAACAGAGAAAAGGCTATTTCAAAGAAGCTCTCTGAAGAGAGAGGTTCTCAAACTGTGTTATTGCCCTTTAGGAAAACCACTAAGACAGTTCTCAGGCCCAGACTAAAGGTTGGAGTCGCCCCAGGCAGCTCTCCCCTACCTGAGCGGCCTCTCTAACATCCTTTCACACACATCGGTACAATTGGGGCTCCTGTAGGAAGAAGGCATTCTAATTGGAAGCTTGCTGTTCCATCATTCAGCCCCCCAAGTAGTGATGTTTCGTTACCTGATTATTGTAAAGAATGAAAGCGACGCCACAATTTGCTATGCTTTTGTGATTCAATCACGTTTGTTAATCAAGAGTCTCTATTCTAACATGGTATCAAAGTGTTAGCACTTCAAATTGGAGATGCTTCTGTTAGCAATTTTGCTCAGAGTCTATAAACACTGGGGAAATGAAAAGAAATAGCTTTTCTGCTATCACTCTCATCTCCCACCTGAGATCCTTCACATTCGCGTTGTTAATAGAGCAGCGCCAATCACAGGGACTCAGCTGCATTTTTCCCACTGGCAACGTTGCCATGATACTCTGAGCAGGCTGCACCAGAGGGCAGAGCCTTGGCTGGGCCATCATTCTCACTACAACCCTCTAACACAAGATCTTAAAAAAATGTCATGGAGTAGCACAGGCAACAAAGAGGAAGGGGAGACTTTGGAGAACAATCATGGGCCTCCCCAACAACCTTGCTCATAAATTGAGTGTATCTCCAGCAAAATTTCTGCTGCTTTCTGTTTCTTTCCAAAAAAGAAAGAAGTGCAGCTATGGTATACTCCCCACCAGCCTGCCAGAATTCTGATAAGCACACATGGGGAAAGACTGAACTGATCGGTGGAGGGGGCCTATCCTTTATCAGGGAGTAGGGGCACGTGGTCATCTGTCTGTTTTAAAGGCATTAGAGGCCCTGGGAATCTGATACATATTAATGCAGAAAGCCACAGGGTTGAGAAGGCCAGTGAGGAGGGCGGGAGGGTTGGCTAAGTATTGTTAAGGTAAAAGGAAACAGGGTGGCCCCATCCAGTAGTCTCTACATGAGATGTCTGCTATAGTCGCCAAGTAATAGTCCTGAAAAGACCAACACAGAAGTTCCAGTTTTAGGACATGTAAACATACAGATCATTGTCTTAACCCTAGTAAATAAAAATGAGCATAGCCAGGCCTGGCCCTTGAGGAACTCACCTTCCAAGAAGGTCCTTGGAATTCCCTGGCAGTCCAGGGGTTATGCCTCCCCTTCCACTGCAGGAGATGAGGGCTCAATCATTGCTGGTGGTTGGGAAAGCAGGATACTGCATACCCCGTGGAGTGCGGTCAAAAAAAGAAGGTCTGCCTGCTTACCATCTGCTCACATACTTTAGGCTGTGTGCAAGATCTATTGACGAAGCAGGGGGCTCGTCTGGACTTTCAGGGTATATAGAAGGCAGGGTGGGGGGACAGGGCAGGGAGCACACAGAAGGGCTTCCCAGGGCTGGCAGTGAGAACAAAAAGAATCCTCTTTAGACTGAAGTCCTCTGAGGTTGGAACTGGAATGAACAAGGGAACAGAATTTATTCTGCTTACTACTTAGATAACTTTAATTCTATTTTCTGTCTCAAAGACTGCAAAACTCCTGTCAGATGTCAGAGTCTCAGGGCCTGACTGGTTTGCAAAATGAGCTTTCACTCATGCCTATCAGCTCCCAGCCCAGTGCTCCAGCCACATCTCTGGTAGGAAGTAACATTAAAATTAATCAGCCAAAGAGAACTGTATCAAGTAATGTATGTGCTGGCAATATAAAAATAAAAATATGCACATTTCTCCAACTCTTTACCAAGACTGAGGACAATCATTTTAATTTTTCACTTCAGTAGATATTTTAATTAATCTCGAGCCATTAAAAATCAAATTTTGAAAAAAACAGTGACAGAAGACAATACTGATACATCTTGAATTGTGTTCCAAAAAAGACAGGTAGAAGTCCCAAGCCCTCAATACCTCTGAATGTGACCTTGGTTGAAAATAAGATCACTGCAGATGTAATCATGTTGAGATCAGGTCAGTTAAGGCGAGTGCCAGTCATTATAAGTGTCTTTATCAAAAGAGAAAAATACCAGTGAAGACACAGACACAGAGACAGAACATTACATGATGACAGAGGCAGAGATCAGAGTGACAGAGCTACAAGCCAAGGACGGCCAGCCATCACGAGAAATTAGAAAGAGTCAAGGAAGGATTCCATCCAGAGTCACAGGCCCTGCTGACAACTTGATTCTGGACTAAAACAGTCTACAAAACTGTAAGAGAATACATTTCTATTGCTTTATGCTATCCAGTTTGTGGTACTTTGTTATAGCAGCCCTAGGAAACTAATAAATTCACCACATACCATTAAATGAAAAAAGAAATAGAAAACAACACAACTTTTATTTGCTAACTGGTGAGTTATTAGTATATTTTTCACCATATATTTACTGGATCTCTTAGTTTCCTATGTGAATTATCTGTTCACACACTTTCAGGAAAGGTAATTCTCAAGGTTGACAGTTAGCACTCCAGCCCAGGACTCTGGGCACTCCAGGGGTGACCATTTGGCCAGTCCCTCCAGTCTCCTTTGCTCTACTCAGGGAAGGAACTCAATACTCTGAAGGTTAAAAATCTCGCCTCTATTGCCTCTTAGTTCCCTTCCAAGAGGTGGTCTGGTCACTGACCTGGGCTTCCTTTTTGGCACAGAACAGATTTAACGCAAAATTATTTAGTTTAAATTACTCCCAGTGTTTCAAACACATTTCCGGTTCCAGAACTACAGAATCAATACAAGTACCATAGCTTGGGATTCAACATCGCATAAATTGCCTGATCGAACTCATTGCTGTCAAGCTTTTGGCTGAGCTTCCTTGGAATTTGAGATAGGTCCAGTTGGCCAAGATGCATATACCCTTCCCTTCTTTTCCTTCTTCACACAAGCTTTCCACCCTCAAACCGCACCACTGTGGAGTGGGAACTCACAAGCATGAGAATCTTCAGACTTGCTCGGGGCCCCTTCCCATCTTCAGCAAGCCCCAGCCCCCTCCCTCCCCAGAGGAAGCTGGCCACAGGGCAAGGCTGTTGATAAGGGGGCAGGGCATGATCGTTTTACAGGAGATACTTTATGGTATCAGTTGTCTGCTAAGTCTTCAAACTATACACCCTCCTATATTCAGAATATTATATTCTAAATGTAATCAGCAATCATTAAAATTTTTCACAAGTAACCTATTATTTGTTTTAATCCCAAACTAAGGATTCTCAAATTGGGAATACTCAAAGTAGCTATCAAGTATAAACTCTGATTCTCTGATAGTCTTTATGTGTTGCTTTATGTACATGAATGGTTTTATGTAATGCACAAGTTTCCATACTAGACTATCAGCTCTCACATTCAGGGTTATGATTTACTTAATTCTGTGTCTTCCGGCTTTGTCTTGCATGGTATGTGCTCAATATACTCAATGTTCTTTTTTTTAAAAAAAAAAGATTATCAAAAGCTTAATCTGAACATCTTCGGTCCAAAACTGGGACATGTAGAGAGAGGTACAGGAATAATCAGGATACCATCATGGTGCAGGAGTTGGAACAGTTTAGAGAAGATCTCTCATGGGAGCTGAAATTGAGCCTTGCTACTGCTGCTGCTGCGGCTGCTAAGTCGCTTCAGTCGTGTCCGACTCTGTGTGACCCCATAGACGGCAGCCCCCCAGGCTCCCCTGTCCCTGGGATTCTCCAGGCAAGAACACTGGAGTGGGTTGCCATTTCCTTCTCCAATGCATGAAAGTGAAAAGTGAAAGTGAAGTCACTCAGTCGTGTCTGACTCCTCTCGACCCCATGAACTGCAGCCCACCAGGCTCCTCCACCCACGGGATTTTCCAGGCAAGAGTAACGGAGTGGGGTGCCATTGTCTTCTCCATAATTGAGCCTTAAATTTCATCAAATTGGGAGAGGGAATCATATAAGAACCAGCACAAGACGGTGCACAAGCAAGTCTTTGGAAAACTGTAATTAGCTCGCTATGGCTGGAGCATAAGATGGGCAGAAGACACAATGGAAAGGTACAAGAAGTTAAAGCCTTTTTTCAGATTAGCCCTTCACCAATAATGAGCACAGGGCTTCCCAGGTGGCACAGTAGTAAAGAATCCAGTGCAGGAGACTCCGGTTCAATTCCTAGGTCAGGAAGATCCCCTGAGGTAGGAAATGGCAACCCACTCCAGTATTCTTCAGGAAAACTCCAATGGACAGAGGAGCCTGGTGGACTACAGTCCATGGGATCACAAAGAGTCAGACACGACCAAGTGACTGAGCACAATGACGATGAATAATGAGCACAGTCATTGTACTGTGGTCTGTTCTCTCCTTTGACTCCAATCATTCTTTCTTTCATTTAGCAAACACATTGGGTATGTACAGAACTGGGAGCTTTGTTAAGATTCATGTATCTGCCTTAATTCCACCCCTGCAGCAGGTCATCTATTGCTTCAGAAATGTTATATGGATGTTTAATGTAGTTTGCTTTAGTTCTGATCTCATAGGATAAGCTAGAGACTGCATCTTTCTTTCCTTAATATCTTTCAAAACAATCTGCATAAGTGTCTTATAGACACTGTTTAATAAATGCTTTCAAACTGAGTTAAGCTAACCTCAACTGGAAGGATAGTGGAAGGAAGAGGGCTAAGAGGTAGAAAGAATAAATATGAAAAGGAAGACCTAGAAAAGAAAATATTAGTGCAAGGAAGGAAATAATTAGAGCTGAGAATACAGAGTTCATTAAAATATGTTAAAGAGCATCTGAGGTCGAGAAAGGATGAATCTTAGGTTTCAATGGATTTCTACAAGCCACCACTTAAGTGGTGAAGAAGAATAAATAGTCCTTTATCATTTTCTCTAATGCCAAGGTTCTAGGCAGTATACAGCAATATTATTTTGACCCATATCTGACTATGAAACTGTAAGACTATTTATATACCCCCAAAGATGTGGTCCTTATGCCAGTGTTTTGAGCCATCTGGCAAAAGGTGGAATGGTAGTCACAGCTGTTGAAATAACTTCTCAGTACTGGGAAAATAAGGCTGATAGAAACTCAAAACATTTTTTTTTAAAGTCACAAGACTCTTTGTTGTTTCAAAAATACAGTATTCAAGTTCTGAGCCTGTGAAACCAGAGGACCCTGACTGGATTACATTATGTGCCACATTCACTATTTATAACAGGCCAAGTTAACAGCACTGTTTCTAACTTGTGCAAATCACACTGCTCTTCAAATTTGCTGCTTCCTGACAGAAGTAACATCCCTCCAAAGTCCTGTTTCTCCATTAGGGTCTTGGTGGGCATATGGGCCTCATCACAGTGATACATAACTCCCTTGTACTGTTGTTATTACAACGGGTTCAAGCGGACCTTGGGCAAATGATGACTAATGACACCTCCTCCTCCTTGGGTGTGGAATGAATCAGATACCACACCAGGAAGCAGTGGAAATAGAAGTAGATTATGAATCAGGAGGCGTGGGTCTTAGTTAAAGTTTTGTCTCTAGCTAGTGAGGAACTCTTGCAAAGTCCCTCCAGGTATCCCTAATGAGCTCCCTTAAAACATGTTCCCATGAAACTTTAACATCACTGACTCTCCACTACTCCCCCCAAGTCTAACTGAATTGCTATTCATTGTGAAATAGGTTTTATATTTTCATTGTCTGAACACTTTGGAGGACAAAGTATTCCAGCCAGGTATTTGGACACCTGCTGAAAAGCACCCAGCTTATGTTTACCTGTCTCCATGACAGCAATCTGAAACAGAGGAAGCCTTTGGCATTGATTCCTCTGGAACTTAGAGCAGCTGCTTTACACAAGGTCTGCCATTTAGTTAGATGGCATTTTTTTAGGGCTTGTGCATGCAACCAGCAAAGCTGCAGCCCAAGTAAGCTGGGAGAATGAAGCTATCACACACACTGAGGCATTTTACATTATACAAGCATGCTTCCATTTCTCCAAGAATTCAAAGCACTAATTAGACTATCAGTTTCTATTAGACAGAACTGAAAGAAAGAGAAGAAGGAAGGAATAGAGGAAAAAAATGGGAAGGAAGAAGTAAAGTTGGCTTTGTTTCAGAGTGATATGATCTTATATAAACTTCTAAAGACTCTACCAAAAAAAAAAAGTTAGAACTGATCAATAAATTCAGTAAAGTTTTAGGAGACAAAATCAATGTACAAAAGTTAGTTGTGGGACTCCCTTTGTGGGACGTCCCCTCCTAATCCAGGGAGCCCAGATTCGATCCTTACTCAGGGAACTAGATTCCACAGGTCACAACCAAGAGTCTGCATGCCACAACTAAAGATCCCCCATGCTTCAGAGAACATCTAAGAGCCAGCAAGCCACAACTAAGAATCAGGGGGAGCCAAACAAATAACTAAAAATTTTAAAGTAAGTTGTGTTTGCATACAGATACACCTCTCATTTCATTCATTTTCCTTTACTGTGCTTCACAGAATTACATTTTTCACCAACTGAAGGTTTCTGGCAATTCTTCATCAAGCAAGTGCATCAACAACATTTTCCAACAGGCTTTGCTCATTTGGTGTCTCTGTGTCACATTTTGGCAATTCTTGCAATATTTCAAATTTTTTCATTATTATTACATGTGTTATGGTGATCTATTATCAGTGGTCTTTTATGTTACTATTAAAAAAGCTTATAACTTGCTAAAGGCTCAAATGATGGTTAGAATTTTTCAGCAATAAAGCATTTTTAAATTATTTATATTTTCAGACATAATGCTATTACTGTATAATGTAAATATAACTTTTACATGCACTGGGAAACCAAAAAATTGTTAGGATTCCCTTTATTGCTATAATTGCTTTGTTGCAATAGGCTGGAAGCGAATCTGCAATATATTCAAAGTGTGACTAGACGCTAACAATGAAATATCTGAAAGAGAAAAACATGTTTCCTCCTGTCACCCATCCCCACTCACTCCAGGCTAAGTACTGCTGCATCCTCTGTCCACATGAATCTGTAAAGATTTCCTGCAAAGAGGGAGGCTGGGTCTCAGAACTGAACAAACAGAATTTTTCAGCCCAGGATTTCAGAAAATGTGAAACTGGATCCTGATCATTGGGAACCTGCCATCAGGGCGAAGCAGAAAAAAGCAGACAGACATCTGTTCTGTCCAGGAACACAGAGAGCATACTGATCACAAGCTACTGCCTGATACAGAACACCACGGCCTTGGCGTGGCAGACTCACTGCCAGGCAGGCAGAGACTGACCAGGCTGCAGTCAACCCAGGAGCAACTGAGGCCACCACCAAAGTGCCCAGTGGCTGAAGGCTCTGCCTCTCATCAGTGAGTAAACAAATCAAATGGAGCCTCTTCTCCATCCTCCTAAGGATCCTACATCCCAGGAACAAATATGAGAACTGAGCCTGCAAGCTGAATCTTCTGCTTTTTTATTCCTAAGCCTGTCACAACACTCTCTTCCCTCCTCCATTTATCCAAAACGTATCAACCTGTCAAGGCTCATCTCAGATCCCATCACTCATTTACTAATTTATTCATTTACCATAAATGAGTACTCAGTTTTTACAAATTGACGGTACTAGTCATAGTGTAGATTACATAGTAATGGTGGGTAAATCCTTGCTTCAGGAGTTTACAAGCATAACAAGGGAGGGTAAATAGATACATAAACGATGCCAATGCAAGGCAAAATGGTTGTCTGAGAAGGCCTTATAAATAGCTGAGAAAAGAAGAAAAGCTAACGGCATAGGAGAAAAGGAAAGATAGACCCATTTGAATGCAGAGCTTCAAAGAATAGAAAGGAGAGATAAGAAAGCCTTCCTCAGTGACCAGGGCAAAGAAACAGAGGAAAACAATAGAATGGGAAAGACCAGAGATGTCTTTCAAAAAATTAGAGATACCAAGGGAACATTTCATGCTATGATGGGCACAAGAAAGGACAGAAAGGACCTAACAGAAGCAGAAGATATCAAAAAGAGGTAAGAAGAATACACAGAAGAACTATACGAAAAAGATTTGAATGACCTGGATAACCCTGATGGTAATGATCACTCACCCAGAGTTGGACATCCTGGAATGTGAAGTCAAGCAGGGCTTAGGAAGCATCACTTCAAACAAAGCTAGTGGAGGTGATGGAATCCCAGTCGAGCTATTTCAAATCCTAAAAGATGATGCTGTTAAAGTCCTACACTCAATATGACAGCAAATTTGGAAAACTCAGCAGTGGCCACAGGACTGGAAAAGGTCAGTTTTCATTCCAATCCCAAAGAAGCGCAACATCAAAAAATGTTCAAACTATTGCACAATTGCACTCACCTCACACACTAGCAAGACAATGTTCAAAATTCTCCAAGTTAGGCTTTAACAGTACATGAACTGTGAACTTCCAGATGTTCAAGCTGGTTTTAGAAAAGGCAGAGGAACCAGAGATCAAAATGCCAACACTTGTTGGATCATCAAAAAAGCAAGAGAGTTCCAGAAAACATCTACTTCTGCTTTATTGACTCTGCCAAAGCCTTTGACTGTGTGGATCACAACAAACTGTGGAAAATTCTTCAAGAGATGGGAATACCAGACCACCTGTCCTGCCTCCTGAGAAATCTGTATGCAGGTCAAGAAACAACAGTTAGAACTGGACGTGGAACAACAGGCTGGTTCCAAATTGGGAAAGAAGTACATCAAAGCTATATATTGTCACCTTGCTTATTTAACTTATATGCAAAGTACATTACGTGAAATGGGCTGGATGAAGCACAAGCTAGAATCAAGATTGCCGGGAGAAATATCAATAGCCTCAGATATGCAGATGACACCACCCTTATGGCAGAAAGCGAAGAAGAACTAAAGGACGAAAGTGAAAGAGAAGAGTGTAAAAGTTGGCCAAAACTCAACATTCAAAAAACTAAGATCATGGCATTCCGTCCCATCACTTCATGGCAAATAGATGGGGAAACAGTGAGAGACTTTATTTTTTTAGGTTCCAAAATCACTGCAGATGGTAACTGCAGCCATGAAATTAAAAGATATTTGCTCCTTGGAAACAAAGCTATGATAAATCTAGATAGCATTTGAAAAAGCAGACATTACTTTGCCAATAAAAGTCCATTTAATCAAAGCTATAGTTTTTTCCAGTGGTCATGTATGGATGTGAGAGTTGGACTATAAAGAAAGCTGAGCACCAAAGAATTGATGCCTTTGAACTGTGGTGTTGGAGAAGACTCTTGAGAGTCACTTGAACTGCAAGGAGATCCAACCAGTCAATCCTAAAGGAGATCAGTTCCGAATATTCATTGGAAGAACTGGTGCTGAGGCTGAAACTCCAATACTTTGGTCACCTGATGCAAAGAACTGACTCACTGGAAAAAACCTCAATGCTGGGAAAGACTGAAGTCAGGAGGAGAAGGGGACAACAGAGGATTAGATGGTTGGATGGCATCACCAACTCAATGGACATGAGTTTCAGTAAGCTCTGGGAGTTGGTGATGGACAGGGAGGCCTGGCATGCTGCAGTCTATGGTCTCACAAAGAGTCAGACACAACTGAGCAACTGAGCTGAACTGAATGCAAGGCAAAACTAAAAGTAGCAGTACAAGACAGGTAAGGATAGAAATTTTCATATATGTGTGTATATATATAGTCAAAATAAAGAACAATGAATCGTACTCAAGCATATCAAAGAATGCTGCATGAAAAAGATCCCGGTCATGCTAAGACCAAATGGGCAGCACTTGGAGACACAGATATGAGGGGGAAAGCACAGAAAACCACTGAAGTAAATAAAGGAAGGAAGGAGGGGCAAGCTGTGTTTGAAGAACACAGAATATGCTCAGTGAGATGAGAAATGGACTTGGAAGGCAAGCCATGAAATATAAGGTTAAAAAGGCAGGCTGAGGCCAAATCACAGCTCCCCTCTGGAAAACAGCTCAAGAGTCTGCAACCTCGCCTGACCTCTCTTCTCTGTGACTTTCCAAAATGCTTCTGTTTGTATCTCTCCCTTTGTGCTCTAAATGGCAGACACTCAATAAATGTGTGTTGAATAATAAATTAATAAGATATTCACTGGTAAATGTTTCTATGTAATATAACTCAGGGAAATTGTGCAGTGTGTTTGCAGTGAACACTTAGCTGCTTCAAAATTATCTTCTCTGTTCCCTAATGCTTGTTAAGCTGATAAATAAAAACCATGGTTTGTACAAGGCAAAATAATGTTGATAATTCACATTTTAAGGACATCTTGGCATGTTTAACTGATATCTTACTTTATCTCACTGATTCAAGTCACTTCAGATAGAAAGAAATCCAATGGGACACAGAAAACACTGTGCAAATATTGGATGTCATTATTTTATGTGTAGAATGGCTGTGCAAATATTAACTATTTTAGTAATCATTTTCAACATATGCCACTTACCAAGGGTCTGCAGAAAGTCTCATGAAGCAGGGGTCGTTGTATTTATATGCTAACTTGCCCACACCTACACACATTTTTCTGAGGTGCTTACAGGTAATTTTCTAGGGTGCTTGCCTTCGTGTATTTGTGGCTTTTCTTAAATGTCATCATTTAATTCATTTTCTTCCTCATTCTTCCATCTCGTCCACGTTAAGTCCCTGGGGTCAGGGACACAAGGAGACACTTAAAGTGTCCAACTGCTGACAGAAGTGAGAATGTCCTTTCAGGTGGGCAGCGCTTCGCCAGCCGCGCAGTTCCTCACCTCGTGTCTCAGCAAGGACAGAACAACAGGCTCCGGAGAAGCCTCTACCAACGGGGGTGGTGTGAGTCTGCCTCGCCAACCTAAAAAAATACGCGTGTGGAGCCCGCCAGGCCCATTCATGGTGCTGGGCAGGAGAAGAACACTGGACGAGGTAGAGAAGGCGCCCGGCCCCGCGCTTGCCCAGGGCACAGGAGCCCGCCTTCCAGAAGGCCCAGAGACCACCAGGGCCGGGCGCCGGCAGGAAGCAGGGCGGGCTGGTCCAGGCCCCGCCCACTCGCTGCACGTCCGCGCCCCTTCGGCGGCGGCGCCGGCGGCTGCGCGGTCTCGGATGCGCGGGCACGCGGGACGCCCGGCTGTCAATCAGGCGCAGGCTGAGCTCTGCGAGGCGGGAGCGGCGGGAGCGGCGGCGGCGGCGGCGGCGGCGGCGGCGGCGGCGATGGGACCCCAGCGAGAGATCTGCGGCTAGATGGCTGCATTTGCTCCACGGGTCAGGGGATCGCAAGGCGGCAGGTAAAGCCTTGCGGAGCCCAGGGGTGAGGTTTTCTAGGCTCGATTTGTCTTTCTCCCTCTCCTCCCTTTTTCTTCCCTTCCTCTCTCCTCATGCACAAATATTCATATTATCTGTCTTTCACACACTCGTACACACACACACACACACACACCCCTAATTCGTCTACGTTTATTGTACGGGCACAAATCTCTGTGAAACCCATGCATGTTAAAATCCACCAATACGTACAAATTCGGAGTAACCAACTCCATTCTTTGGCGGTTTGTGGTTTATGTTATGTAAGAATTTGGGAGGTATACAGGGTGAACTCAGGAGTTTCTTTCCTGTGAGACAAGAAAAGTTGTAATATTAGATGAGAGTAAAAATATATGTATTTGGAGTTTGCAAAGCTGAATTGATTTCTTTTCCAGGCTGAATGTATCCACTCCTTGCCCTTTCCTCTCCTTCGCCTTATCTAAAAATGTTTGAGTTTTTTATATGATCTCAGCACCTACTTCTTTGTGTTGTTAGAATAGGGCGTTGGGTGCGGGTCGGACCAAAGCTGATGACCTCAAAGAAAACAGCTGGAGTTGAACAGCTTTTATTTACTTAATTGGTTCTTGGCTCTGTAGCAGAAATATTTTCAGCACCTTGAACAGCTCCTTGGGCTCCGGACCAGGCCAGCCTCTGGTGAAGGGCATGTGTGGAGTCAATTTTTTTCAAAGACAGGACGGCGACAGATTTAAAAAAAAAAAATCATTTAATGAGAGAGAGAGAGAGAGGTACAGACGAAAGACAGACAGACTTGTTTTCTGTTACTTATCCAGACCCAGAAATACAATAAAATCTCAGGACAAACTAATGTCTTGAAGGTTGGTTTGGCCATGGTACATACCAAGTGAACCTGGAAAATATTGAAAACAGTTTTTCAGGCCTCAGCCATGCTTACACACCTCAAGTCTCTGAGATTCTCCTGATGGGGAATCTTTTCTTTCATCAGAAAGAATTCTTAACGCCTCTTGAAAAATATAGCCCCAGTTCTTATTTCTTTCACATGACTAGAGTAATGTAGGAAACCAATAGCTCTAGAGCTGGCAATGGCTTTTTAATTAAATCTTGCATGGGCACCTGCTTTTCTTAGGCAGATGAAAAGTAAAATGATCATGATAGGAAGAAAATGGATATAGGAGTTAAAAAATCGACCTCATGAATAAATCATCCAAAGAGCCTTAATAAGTCTAAAATGCATGTAAATAGATTAGAAAACACAATGGCTATAAGATTATTTTACACTATAATGGAACAGGCACCAAAGAGGTCAAGTCTGGAGTCTCTATCAGAAGCTAGTAATCTTTTTCTTTAGAATTTGTAAAACACAACTGGGTCAGTCTGGTATTGTTGACTGCATGGAATAGAATTATATCAAAATGAGAATATATTTGTATAATGTGTTATAGTTTCCAAAGTCCTTTTCATTTACATTATCTCCTTTATAAACTCTCATGAGAGCCCATTAAAAAGTTATAAACTATGTTGTACTTTTATAAAAAGAAAAAACTATCTCTGCTCTTGAACAGGAAGTCCTTTGTCAATGTTTTTGTCAATGTTAAATGATTCCTTACAAGTTATAAAAATGACTTATGAAATTTAGACTTTTACCTGGATCACATTCTGCAAAGATTTTGATTCTTAACTAGGTTTGAAGAATGAGCCATTAAAAGGAAAGGTCAAAGAGTGAACAACAAGAAGAGGAAGAGGAAAATTTCAAAGGTAAGACTCAAACTTTGTCACACGTAAATTGGTAAGGACCTTGTGGTCTGCACATCGATAAAGAAGTTTAGAGTGAATATGGATTCTTTTGCTCTGCTCATGTTTGGTTTGGACTTTATTTTATCTAACTTAAAAATACATCTCAAAGAGGTAAAGTAATAAGATAACCGCATATTATTATCCCCCTCCCCCCACCTTTAAAAATTATAAGAGTGACAGCTTATCTACTAACTTAGAGGGAATAAAAATTAACACTGGAGAGCCACAATCTCTACCACTGTCCCAGGACAATGAAGTATCTCTGAATGAACCATCGTTCATTGATAGAAACACATTTTCAAGTTTTAAGTTCATGCTTATATAATTCCAGAATGCCTGATTTAAAACTGAAAAAGCTGTTAGCAGGCTTTCATGCCATCCTGCATCCATTCTGAGTCTAACTGATTCTTTTAAGTGAATTGACCTTTTGGTGTGGTATTGGATAAATGATCTAAATCAGCTATGTGCCTATACCTTGCATCTCTGGCCCAGAAGTGGCTCTAATGAGAACTTCACTCTCATTATCTCAGAATGATTTTATGGGAGAGGAAAAACAGTATGAAAAATTGACTGATCTTTCCAAGAGAATAAAAAGAACAAGGCCTGTGCCTGGCTTCACAGCTGACTCACACATAGAGCCATGGGAAAACACTCATCCTTCTTGGGCCTCAATTTTCTGCCTCTCTTCTCTCAAGGAGACCATGAAGACAAGAAATATAAACTCTCTGGTATTCTTAAGGCTTCATGAGGCATAAAACCTTATTTCTATTTTCCTGACTGTGAACATTTTTCAAGTAAAATAAAAAAATCTGCTCCTATTGGACTGAAATTCAAATTTCCAAAAACTGATATCTACATAAGGATCATGGTGACACATGCATGGGTTTGTTTGCTGAATAATCATTCAAGGGATTCTCAGTATTTATCCTTCTTCCTGCTGCAAATATCTCATTTCAGGACCCATTTTGTTGCACATACTACTTTAGAAGTGTTTCTTCTTCTAGCCCAAGGATCAACTGGGAGCAAAATGTGTGCCCCACTCATCTTTGTAACCAGTGCCTCACATAATCTAGCATATAACTAGTGCTTTAAAAGCACCGAAGGAAGAGAGGAATGAAAAATCAAGGACCATTCAGACCATCATCCACACCAGCTCATCTAGAACTCTGTGCCAAGAAACTTCAAAAACAGGAAACAGAATAGAAAATGCCCCTGGCCTCAAGAAGTTTACAGTTTATCGTGTATACAGTCTATCAGACCATAAGATAAACCACACCACAGAGGACTGGGTAGTAACAAGTGCCATGAAGAGAAACAAATCTAGGTAAAGGGATAGAGATTGATAGAGGGTTGATCTTTATTGTGCTCACTCTAGAAAGCTTCTCAGAAGAGTTGGGGAGCGGGGGCAGCTAAGGAATGATTTTTCTGTCTCTGTGAGTCCCTGGTATATAATAGGTAGGTTACGTTGCTAAGAATTGAATATCCATTTAATGTACAACAATTAAGATAGATACCATATACAAGAAAAAGAAGAAGACCATGGGTGTGTCCTCATTTATCTGCACCCAGAAAGTCCTTCTGGAAGGATGAAGGCAGTCCCCCGTCCATAGATGACCAAGTAACCAGACACTAACATTGCTCCATCATGAAGGCCTTGCTGGCAGTGAGGATGCAGCAGGCTCCTCTAGAACGTGTATGAAATGAATACTTGTAAGGACTCACTTAAATACACTATCAGAGACTATTTTCACTCACCTCCCCTATGCATACACTTCCTGGGATGTTAAAGCTTTCACTAAAGAAAGGAGCCCCTTCAGGATCCATCACTTAACAACAGCCGTAGATTTAACATTACTGTTCTTGCTGATGCTACTATACCTATCGAAACACAAACCAGAATCCTCATGAAACCTTACTCATTAAATAAATGCTGAGACAAGCTAAAATGCCTTTGCACATACCATTGCTTTCTTCTCAATCCTACTTTTATCATGTAATCATCACCCAGCTTTTAAAGTGATGCTGTGAAATGACCTTGTGAATCTTCTTTATAATATTGGAGGTGCCAATCAACCAAGTATAACCGTAACATTTTCTGTACTAGGACAAAAAGTTACTGACTTTCCTATGAGGAATATAACTCTCTGTTGAGATTTTGTAGATGCAAAATTTCTGCTATAACATGTTATATTTTAAATTTCATGTTCTACCAAGTGATCCACCTCCTATAAGAGTGAATCCCAACAAATTATATGTTTGGAAAGATGTATGAAACCCAGGAACTACCTCTACTGAAATAACATTAAACAAACACACAACTGTTCAGTCTCCTGAATACCAAGTAACTAGCTAACTAGTAGCTTATATGTTCTTTTAAACTGAAGCTTCATGCATACGATAATAAAGCAACCTGACAACCAGTCATTCAGAACTTGGGAGAAGGTGGGAAATCCCTGAACCTAGTTGTTTATCCAACAAAAGTCAACTTTTTCTGTAAATTCATGGCCAAAGACTCCTGAAAAAACTATGTCTAGAAGGAATTAGAGGTCATCAGGTCCAGCCATCTTATTTTAAGGATGATAAAACCATAGCGCAGAGATTTTACCAAGCTTGCCTAAGATGTCAGTACCAGTAAGTTGCAATTAAAAACTAGCATTAGAGCCCTTTCTCTGCTCTGTGTGGTTGTCACAGCCAAAGCCATGTCCTTGTATTTTGTATGCCCAGAAAAGAGAATAAGACTCCTTGGGATTTCTCTTCTGAAATGTATCTAATATCACTGAAAACCCATTCTGATTTAGAGTACAGCCATCTATCACTCAGGCTCAAAAGCATTTGTTTTATGACATCTTCTGTCTCTTTTATGATGTTACCCATATCGTGTTTAGCCAAGTTGGACTGCTGGGTCTCATCCTCTAAAGCAGAAACATTTAACCTAGTGTGCTGAAAATAAGCTGTGCAGGGAATGACTCCAGTATGTCACAAAGTCCTGCTCTGCATCAAAGCTAAATCCTAAGAAAGGACAACTTCAGCATCAAAGGAAGCTAACTCTTACTATTGTTATGAGGGACTTTCTTTACATCTATCATATCTATTTTTTGCCTTTTTAATGTTAGAGTCTCTACTGCTTTATAGAAAACCTGAACATATATATTTGTATGAGCTGGTTCTGATTATGCAAATATACTAATTAATGCATACTCCCGTTTATTGTTTTGTCATCTTTCATCTACTCCCTGACTCATATAACCTTTAGTAGATAACTTTTCTATGCCTCAATGTTTTCAATGACAAAGCAGAAGCAGACTTAGTAATACCAATCCCATCTTCCCTTGACTGAAAGTTTATTAGAATGTCTTAAAAGAAAGTACCTTTAAAATTATTCTACTTCTATATCACTAGTAATAGGCTCTTATTAATCATCTTCATTGTGTAAGCATGAAATAAAAGGTACTGAAGAGATCATCCTAGCATTTAAAATATGAAAACTAGGTTAACAAAAGAATTTGGTCCATTAGATGTTGTTGCTCTAATCAGCAAAATACCCTCTGAAATCTTGATACTGTTACAAAATAATATCCTTCTGAAATGTTAAAAAGCAAGCACAACACACACAAAAATTTCTTTCCCTGCTCTCTCCTCCTGGTTGATTTCTTTAGAAGGTAATTGGACCTGAGACAGGAAGAAGACGTTGGAAGGCAGGCACTGAACATAACACTGACCAACACTTAAAAAGATGAGGTCATCAGTCACCCTCAGTGACACCTGTTTGCATCATTCTTCTAAGATCAGGGCCATATTTTCCTGAATTTGAATACAATTTTTAACCAAAACCCACTTGTGGCTGAGGGCACACAATTACAACAAGGGTTCACTTTGTGGCTATGGGTCAGTGAATCCCTTGGTTCAACTTTGATTTTAGCCCCACGGTTATATCCAACCAAACTTAGTGGCCACACATGAGCACTTGCTAGAATTTTAAATCACATTTTTCTTGTATATAAACAATACTGCTTTGGTTTCATGACAAATAATTGAAAACACTTAATGTGTCTTTTTATTGTCTGGATTATATAACATAGGCCCTGAGAGACCCTGGTCCAGTGGGAAGATAACCTTTGAATGTTGTTCCTTGCTTTGTTACCATGAGACAGGGAAAACCATCTAGAATTTAAAACTGTGTCCACTCAGGGAAAACCATCTAAAGGATAATGGAAAAATCTAAAAAAGTATTTCACATTTCCAGCTACCTATTGATCTGCTTATATGGAGATCAGAAAACCAAAGAAAAAACAGAATGAGAATTCTCTTACCGAAATTTCTGTCCTTCAGTAATTCCTTGTTTGTTTGTTTGTTTTGCCATGTATTAATAACCAAATGCCTCTCTTTAAGGTCAAATTAGCTCAAATTAAATTGAAATTTCCATCTGAAGAAGGCAGCATCCTAAACAACCTGGCCAGAGCTTAGTTTCATTAAACAGATACCTGAATTTTTATTTATAGTAGACACTAAATGGAAATAGTAAAAAGTAGGTCTACTCTCTACATTATGCTCTAGCATCCCATGTAATCAGATGTATCAACAAATAATGCCTGAAATATCTGGAGTTAGAGTCAGTGAGGTGTGAATTACTGACCAAGCCATTTGTGATTAATAAAGTATGAAGCATAAATTGCTCAGCAACTTTTTAATGAAGCTTCTGTACAATGCAACAATTGTTCGAACAAGATACGTGAGATCCAAAGGCAGAATTTCAAATGCAGCTTCCCCAGGGAACATGGTTAAGCATTGAAGAGGACAGTCCAAGACAAATTGCATCTGTAACAAGTGAGAGTGCCTGCCTAGTTCTTTTAACAGGAAGGTGTAAACACTACTAGATTCTAAGAGATTGAAGATTTCTTGTCAAGACAACTGAAAATCTCAGCTTCCTTGCTGCATTTCTCATGTGCTTCCTGCTTAAATTTTTGCACCATCTAATGTTAATGTCTCGTTTCACTTATGGAGAACCAGTTCTGGTCATTGAGTGTTTGGGGTGATTTTGCATTCAGTAAAGAAGACCAGCTTGGGTAAGAAAGACAAGTCTTTAAAGGTATCTTTTCTGCCCAGTAAAAAAGCATGGTTCAATTAGGCTGACATTATTCAGCCTGGTTCTTACCTTTAGTATGCCTTTTGATCCTGAGGCCAGAGCTCATCGGGCTGATGCCTGTGGATGTTGTCATTCCAGCCAAGAAGGATGAGTTCTTGCAGCAATGTCTGTGGGTCCAGGCAGGCACAGGCTGCTACTGAGGGCGGGCACCAGCGCTACGGAGTCCGGTCCTACCTGCACCAGTTTTATGAGGACTGTACCACTTCCATCTGGGAGTATGAGGATGATTTCCAGATCCAGAGATCACCCAACAGGTGGAGCTCAGTATTCTGGAAGGTAAGCAAAGAGCATGTGTTTAACTCAGGAAATGGAGAAGTCATTTCACACGGTAAGTAAATCAGTGCAGAGAACTGAGAGGTTTGGGACTCTGTGTGTACATTCCTCTGGGTGATACTAAGTGCAGTTTTCTTCCTTAGGAAAGGAGACTAAACCTTAGGAAGAAAGCCTCTAAACACAGAACAGTTGTTGATTTTCAGGTGAAATGTAAATAGGTATAATCACCATCATTATTATTTTTGCTACTATTTTTAACGTGCCACATAAATTCACCAACTATGAAAGCCAATCAAAGGCAAAACATGCTTTAAGCCTCCACTACAGGTTTGGATGGTATCATTTTCAAAGTTACAGTAATTATTAAAAGAAATAGTTGGGTACTGAAGAGAGTTACGGCTGAGGTGTAATACTGTGGTCAGTCTACCTGCCCTGCTTCTACTAGATATGCAGTCATAAAGTTCTATGAGTTTCAGCTTCCTTGAAAGGTAGGAGCCTTGCTGGACAAGGAATTCAGTCATTCAGTATGTAATCAGTGAGCACCTACTCCATTCAAAAAGTTGCAAAGTGCTGGAGATTAAAGTGGTAAATGGGAGAAGAAAAAGTCCCCACCCTTACAAAATTTACAATCCATCAAGGAAAACAGATCATAAACAAACAAACTGCACAATAATAGTAGAAAGTAGCAAGTATTATTCTTGCAAGTAGCAATGAATAATAGTGGCAAGTACCACAAACAGAACTAAATCAGAATAAGAGGCTAGAGAGGGATGGAGAACTGATATTTAGTTATGCTGATCACCGAAAGCCTTTCGAAGAAGATGACCTTTGAACAAATACCAGGATAAGCTGAGGGAGGAGACCATAAAATTATTTGGCTGAAGGTCATTCTTGGCTGGGAAAATAGCAAGTCCAGATGCTCTGAAATGGGAACAAGTTTGGTGTGTTTGAAAAATAGCAAGAGGTCCAGTGTGAGTGGAGAGAAATGAGAGGGAGGAAAGAACAGGTGACAAATTCAGAAAAATGACAGGACACAGATCATTTGTGTGGAGCCTTGGAGGTGATTGTGAAGACTTTGGCCTTCCCCTTGAGAGACATGAGAAGCTACCTGAATGTTCAAGTAGATGAATGACGCAACCTGACCAATATTTTAGCAAGATCATTGTGGCTATAGCACAGAAAATAAATTACAGAAACACAAAGATAGAAGTAGCTAAATTATTTAAGAGTCTATTGAAGTACCCAGGGGCAAGAGATAATAGTGGCTTAGATTAGGGTGGTGTTAATGAAGATGGTAAGATGTAGTCAGATTTAACATGAAGTTTGAAGGCCAAGCTGTTAAGACATTGGCGAACTAGACATAAGAGAAAGAAGAGTCAAGCCTGACTCCAAGACTTACAGCCTGAGATCTTTAGTGGCTGCTGCTAATAAGTCGCTTCAGTCGTGTCCGACTCTGTGTGACCCCATAAAGGGCAGCCCACCAGGCTCCCCCATCCCTGGGATTCTCCAGGCAAGAACACTGGAGTGGGTTGCCATATCCTTCTCCAAGGCATGAAAGTGAAGTCGCTCAGTCCTGTCCGACTCTTAGCAACCCCATGGACTGCAGCCTACCAGGCTCCTCCATCCATGGGATTTTCCAGGTAAGAGGACTGGAGTAGGTTGGGATGGAGAACACCAGGAAAGCAGTTGGATGGGTGATGAATCAAGAGTTTGATTTTGGCATTGCTGCATTGTCAAGTCAGATACAACTTAGCGACTGAACAACAGCAGCACATTGGAGTTGCCTATTAATCATGCAAGTGGAGATCTGCAGAAGTATTTAAATATGCCAGTCTTCAGCTCATGAATTGGGAGTCACTGACCTATAGAACATATATAAGGTACCAGACTAGAAAAGGTCATCCAAGTAGAGAGTACAGACATGAAAGAGAAGAAGGCATTGGATGTTCCAACATTTATAAATCAGGAAAAGGACAAGGAAAAGGACAAGTAGGAAGGGCTACTGAGAAGGTTCAGCTTTAGATGATGCCTCAGATTCCTTCCAGTCTATAATTCTGTGTTTTAGAGATTTACAATCATCCCCAACTTTTCCCCAAAATATGACAGAAATATAGAGACTGATACTGACATTAACTTCCAGTATACTGGCGACAGAATTCAACAAGAGGCAAGTAACAAAGCAATGATTATAAGCATGGACTCTGTCCTCGGCTGTTGTTGCTCAGTCACCCAGTCATGTCTGACCCTTTGCAGCCCTATGGACTGCAGCACACCAGGCCTCCCTGTCCCTCACCATCTCCTGAAGTTTGCCCCAAGTTCATGTTCATTGTATAGGTGATGCCATCCAGCCATCTCATCCTCTGATGCCTTCTTCTCCTTCTGCCCTCAATCTTTCCCAGTATCAGGGACTTTTCAGTGAATTGGCTGTTCACATCAATGACCAAAATACTGGAGTTTCAGCTTCAGCATCCGTCCTTCCAATGAGTATTCAGGGTTGATTTCCCTTAAGATGGACTGATTTGAGCTTATTGCTGTGCAAGGGACTCTCGGGAGTCTTCTCCAGCACCACAGTTCAAAGACATCAATTCCTCAGCTGACATGGGTTCAAATCTCAACTTTTTCAGTTAATAGCTGTAACTATTATACCAGGTAACTCAGTGGTAAAGAATCTACCTGCCTATGCAGGAGTTGTGGATTTGGTCCCTGGGTCAGGAATGTTCCCTGGAGGAGGAAATGGCAACCCACTCCAGTATTCTGGCCTGGAAAATCCCACCGACAGAGGAGCCTGGTGGGCTGCAGTCCATAGGGTCATAAAGAGTTGGACATGACTAAGCACGAACATGAGAAACTTGACCTTAATGAGCCTCTAACAGTGATACATATAATACCTACCATATACTTGTGAGAGTTAAGTAAGATAAAATATGCAAAGAGCTTAGTACAATGTCTGGCAGAGACTCAATACGCCTTTAATGTATTAGCTCTTATTACCAGATGTCATATGGAACACTGAGATCTAAAATAGAAACAAAACTGGAAATTTAGTTAATAAGTAAAATATTGGGTAAGATAGTTGTGCCTATGGTTTACCCAAGACCTCTGTTGATTCAAAAATCTTACTACCATCAGGTTCTCTGTATTAGAACTGGTCAAGCCAGCCTTTTTATTCTGTACAAGTGTTACCTCTGAGGAATCTGTACTGGCCTGGACCAATGAAATACACAGCCAAGCTTGGCACATCTTGTATTTACCCAGATAAGTGGGTGGTTGCTTCTCTGTGTGTCAAAAAAACAAATATTTGCCTGACAGGTCTGTTGTGCCAAGAGCCTAAAATGCCTCTGACATACAGAATATTGCAAATGCTGGGGGTTCCAAAGCACTAGTGGTTATACGATTTGTGAAGCTATAAATCCATCAAATAATATATGGGTATGGATTTACAATAAAGAGCTCTCAGTAAATTGCCAACCCCAGAATTCAGATTTTAGTATTTTCTCTCCTCTGTTTTACACAAACAAGATCCAAAAATATTTGTTCCCTGTTGTACTGGACCTAGTTCAGAGAATAAAAGCGAGCAAACATCCATGGCCTCATAGAGGTTATATGCCAGCGAAATCCGAATCCTAAACTCACATCCTAATCATAAAATACTCAATGGGGCTTTGAGAAGCCTACAGTCAACCAGAAAAAGCCAAGAATGGATTGTCTTAGAGACCTTCCCTCTACCAAGGGAATACACCGGCCCCTCCTGGGTTGCCTCCTAGGGGATATAAGAGAACTCTTGCCAGTGAATATGTGAGGTACTTGTAGCAACACAGAGAAAGGCACTGATTATGCATGTTTCCATTATGATTCTTTTTTGTATTTTTTCTTTCATTTCAAACTGCATCTTGTAAGTAATTCAAGATGTGGGCTGCCCCTGAGCCCTCTTCCACTATAGTGTTGCTAAGGCCACAGGGGTCTCTCACTGGGGCCACACTCACAGAGCCTCAGCAGGTCTCTGCTGCTGAGCCAGCTCCTTAGTGTGGGCAGCAATGGGAGGGGGCGTAATAAGAATGGAGACTGGAATCAATCAGGCCTGAATTCGAAACTCTATGGGACTTCCCTGGTGGCTCACATGGTAAAGAATCTGCCTATAAGGCAGGAAGACCTGGGTTCAGTCCCTGGATCGGGAAGATCCCCTGGAGAAGGAAATGGCAACCCACTCCAGTATTCCTGCCTGGAGAATCCCATGGACAGAGGAGCCTGGTGGGCTACAGTCCATACAGTCCATGGGGTCCCAAAGAGTCAGACATGACTGAGCAACTAACACTTAAGAAATTTTACTCTATCCATGGATCGACATTACTTTGTTCCCACAATGCTGTGTTTTTTAAAAACAATTTTTATATGTCCACCATGCACAAGGCTCTGGGCTGAGTTGTGAACATGACACTTCTTTGCCTGTGAGTAAGGTATAGCCTTGACCTGACAGGGTCCACAGTCAAATAAGGAAGACGGATGTGTACAGAGTTTGTTACAATCCACTGCGAGAGCATCGCAGTACATACTGGGAGCCCAGGGTTTGGGGCAGGGAGAACCTGATACAGCCTGGGGAGGAAGTGACTCCACAGAGGAGTTCCCAGGAACAGGGTATCCATCCCAAGAGAAAGAAAAGCCTGCAAAACCTGTGTCATGAGAGAAGATGGCAGGCTTGGGAGAGGCCAACGGTTCAGTGTGGCTGGGCTAAGAGTGGAGCACAGAGGCCAAGAGATGAACCAAGAGAAGAACATGGGAATGTATACAAGAGCTGGATCACAGAGACTTTGAAAGGCTGTGAAGTAGAAACGTCTCCAGAACCTTCCCGCTTGATTGAGTACAGTGAGAGGGTAAGGTAATAAATCAAGACTTTCTTGGGAAGGTTGTCTCACAACCAGGTATAAACAGCCTCGCCCACCCCACCCCACCCCACCCCACCGCCCACACACAGTGTTATACACAATCTCTGTGCCTCACATTCTAGATGTCTGCATGACTGTCTCCAGCACTGCTAACTTCCCCTGTGCCTGCAACTGCTGCTGTCTGCAAAAACCTGTGTGACATGGTCCCACCTGCCCCCTGCCACCCACTACTTCCACCCAAGAACCTAACAAGCTGTCGTGGAATTTTTCTTTCTCATCCTTGCACTTGACCTTGACCAAGACGGCTGCCACTTCATTGTGCAGCAAACAGCCAAAGTACAGCAGGTACAAACTAACAGAAGCAGGCTTCTCACCCTCGTCACTCTTTCCTCATCCTGGGATTGTCCTCCTCAACCGATATTAGAGATCTCCCAAAGGATGATCAACAGCAATGGGCAGGTACAAGGCAAGATTGCTTCCTCCCCAGACTTAGTAAAAGTGAAAATGATCCTGGTACCTCTCTCGTCTCCCTAGACTCCCCTCCTTCCTGTTCCAGTCTCTCCAGTTTCCCCCCTTATTCTAATAAGCTAAATCAGAATTTAAACCTACATCTTGGATTTCTTTTAAGTCTTGCTAAAAATGAAAAAGGAAACCCCTTAAGAGAAATCATGTGATATTATTATCTGAAAAACATTTTCTCAGATGGCATGTGAAAAACGGATGAAGAAAGATGAGCCTAGCCAGGGGTACGGTCAGAATGCTGTTGCAATGATATGGGCAAGAGTTAATAGTGCTCTGTTACCATTAGAGCAGCTGTGGCAATGGAGAGAGAAGATTCAAGAGAATCTTATGAGGTAGAATTAATAAGATTTCATTATCCGCTGACTACCAGCATGAGGAAGGGAATGGGTGGGTGGCAGGAATGCAGGGAAATTAAGCAGAAAAGAAGGAACATCATTTTGAATATCTGGGGTTTGAAGAGGCTTTGGGACATCTTTGTGAAGATCCTGCCATTGTCTATCATAAATATGGGGCTACAGCCCAGAGAGAAATCTAGACTGGAGTTCGAGATTTGGAAGTCATTGGTATATAGCTAAGGCTTCCCTGGTATGTAGGTGGGAATTGAAACTGTGGCCACAAAATTAAACCCTAGAGAGAACATACTGAGTGAGAGATGTGAGTCAGGGCTGGAACCCTGGGGAACACCAATAATTTAGGAGCTTCTGGCAGTTGAAGAGTGAATCGTTAAAGATGTAGACATGGACGCAGGAGAGAAATGTGTCAGGGAAAACCATTGGTGAGGGGCTTAAGGAGGCCTGAGTGCTGAAAAATCAATGATTGCAGGATATGCAAATGCAGTAAGAAAAGAAAAATTGGATTTGACAATTAGGAGGTCATCAGTGAAACTGTACCAGGTGAGGCCTACATGGAAGGACCTGGATCCCAGCCTGACATTGGTCACTGCTTTGTGAAGCTCAGTGTCCCCACAAGAGGGTCAGGCCAGATGAGTTAGAATCTGCCATCAGTCTGGCAGGGGACACCACTCCGAGCTCAGGTGCTGCTAAGGAGAGGTCAGCTGCAGCCCTCTGGGCGGATGAGGATGAAGGAAAGCCCATCTCCACTCTTGCTGCACTTCTGGATTTTACCTCGAATCCAGATGGCTCCTTTCACATTTAGCTCCATCCAGCAATTTTCCCCCACCACGCTGCTCTTCCCTGCCACGCTGGTTCTGGCTGCCAACAGTCATGACTGCCTCCTCTCTGCCAGAACAGCTGCCTTGCTCCTTCTGCCAGCTCTGCTTCTTGGAGTAAACTGCATTTTCAGATCTCATCAGCTCACAGACGGAACAACGAAGGGGACGTTGGTCAAAATAACCGCAGTTTCTGGCTCATGGACCCCAGCAGCAGAATTTCTGGAATCCGAGCTCTCCTCCCCGTCCAGTCCTCCTTTCCAGCAGCAGAGACTAGGTTTTCACCGCTCCTCCCCACAGTCAACAGAGTCATCAGAAGTCATAGCATGAAAATGGCCCTCGTGTGCAGGCGCTCAGTCGGGTTCTACTCTGTGACCTCGTAGACTGTAGCCCGCCAGGCTCCTCTGTCCATGGGATTTCCCAGGCAAGAATACTGGAGTGGGTTGCCATTTCCTTCTCCAGGGAAAACTGCCCTTGCTGCTGTCTCTACAGTCAATGTGTCATCACGTGGAGCAGCCCTCCTCTCTCACTAGGGGTGTTGATTTAACCTTCTCACGCACCCGGCTACTCTGGGCAGCCCCTCCCCCAGCAGCCCTGCATGACCCCAAACAGAGCTGGTTTACTCTCTTCAAACCTTTAAAAGAAAAGCCTATGTTGCCTTTCTTAAACTCTCTCTATTAAATAGAACCTCTTTTCTCTTAGACCAAGGACTACTTCAAGTCAGAGCTGTGTCCAGAGACAAATTTTTTGATACTGTATGGCATCACTCCAAAGTTCTTATTCCATTCAGCACGCTTAGATGGCACCAGGATTACACTGATGTATCTCAGTATCCCTCCTCACCACTATGATGCTCTCAGCGAAATATTCTCAGTTTTTCCTTCATGTCTGCCACCCCAAGCTCTTCCTGATGCATTTGAACAGGTTCGGAGCCACTCTCTGGGCACCTCCTTCAGAGATCCTCCTTAGACTTGCATGGGTGGCACCCTCAGGATCCTGGGGATTACATACTATTCATTACATCATGCTCCCCTCCACAGATGGCAAGCTTCCCTCTCCGACCCTCTGATATAACAGGGAAAAGGGGCAAGGCTCAGGGAGGCCAGCCACTTTCCAGTCCTTGAAGTGAGCAGGAGTTCTGCCATCTGCAAGGCAGAGTTTGCCTTTTAGCTTCTGACTGATATTCCAAGAGTGGATTTCAATCTATAAAACACTGCTCAGTTGAGGAGCAGACTGCTCTGAGAATCAATCACCCGGTTCCGAGTTCAGCAGTGTGGTGGTTTAAGTTAGTCAGTCAGGGATATTTATTGGGCGCAAGACTACACAGACTGCTGCGGAGAGACAGGACGGAAATAGAAGACGGAGCGCCCTGGCCTCCCTTGCTCTTAAGAACCTTAGAAAGGAAGATGGATACGTTTTTGCTGCCCTCAATTTTTGAGAATTAGTGCCAGTTCTTGAGGAGGTAGGTAATCTAGTGACATATGAAGCATGTCACCATGGATATGTAAGTTAATTTAGTTTGGGCATTCAGAATTTTCCAACATGAGTCATTTTTTAAACATTATAAATAACGGTTCATCTTTGAAGGTGAATTGATTTGCCACCATTCTTGGAAAAATGTAAAAAGCCATCCAAAATATGATATTTTACAATCCATTTTTTTCCTGCAATACTTATATCTTATGTAGAATACTTATTTTTCTTCAGAAGACTGACTCTTGTTTTTCAATTTCTTTACAGTATTACATAATGGAAATTTGTTTATATATGGTGACTAAAACTCTATTGTAATTTTAAAAAAAAATAGTAGAAGGTAATATACAGAATATCAATTGATGAAGTCTCATGGAGGAATGAAAGTGGGAAGTGGGGCTTAGAAGTCACACAGACCTGATAGAGTCTAGTCATACCACCTGCTTAATAAGGGGACTTTGAACTATGTTTCTATAAACCTCAGTTTCTTAAAGATGAAATAGGATAAAAATATCTACATCTCATGAGACGCTGGTGAGGATTAAGTGAAAATACAGTGCCTGGGTTATGAGCAGTGCTCAGTAACATTAGCTCTCCTCCCACCTTTCTTAGAGTGGTGGATTTGTGAATGTTTTCCTTCTGTTATCCCAACCTTCTACTAAAGAAGTACCTAATAAGGTGTATTTCCTTGAATTATAATAAGTAAGTTAGATAAATATACTTTATATGTTCAAGATTAAATGGTGTTATATATTTGGTAATTTTTCGAACCTTGTTATTCTAACAAAGCAATTAGGAACAGGAGGAAATGAAAAATGTGTTTCAAAAATAAGCTCTATTAGCTGTTCTTTATCCCAAGTACTGACAGATTGTTGCAATGCTCTTGCCAATGTAGCCTAATTTTACAAGAGGCACATTTCCAAATAATAGTAGTAATAGCTACTTCTTGCAATGTGTGACTTAGCCAGGCCCAGGGCTGAAAGCTTTCATGCATGGTCTCATTTAGTCCTCACAACTTTATGAGGTAGGTACTATTATCATTTATCATTTTATAAATGGGAAAGTTAACGAGAGTGTTTAAGTAGCTTTCCTTCTTTGATTCAAGTACTAGTTGGCAGTGCTAGAATCCAAGCCTGAGTCTGTTCATTCCAAACCTCTGAGCTTAAACCACCAATGGTATATCACTCTCCATCTTCAGTGGGTTACATTTTATTGGAACTGGAGCTAATGCAGTTTCATCTCCATCTGCTGCTCTTAATGTTTCTCAACCTCTGCACAAGTAAAATCCAAACAGCTACGTGTTAGAGGAGAAAGAGCACTGGCCTGGGGGTCAGACCTGTGGCTTCTAGGCCATCCTGTGCTACTCCCTACCTGTCCTCCCCATCCCTCCCTGGGGGCAGTGACCGTCCCTCCGTGAGACTACATTCCCTTGCCTTTAACTGGTAATCATGGTTCTTCCTCCACCAACTTGGAGAAATGGTGAGTCGCTACACACTGCCAATGGCCTCTAGCCAGAATCACCAGGAACGTACTTCTGTGTTGAACAAGTTGAGTACATTGCTCATCACAGTGAGAGAAGGTGATACCAAAGGGCATTTCAGTAAGAGAATGTGAGAAAGGATCATAGGGTGTGGGCTTTGGTTGGGTGATCTGAGGGGGTGGGGTAGGCATGCAGGACTGAATAGTCTACTGGAGCCAGAGTTTACTTTGGGTTATCAGGGACAATTCTGTGATTAGGTATCTTAATAAATCTTATCTATCCCCAGGGCAGACTAGAATGAGACTAAATAAAACTGTAACTGGCAAAGAATCAACAGTCGTTTATATTATGCAGGGTGGGAAGAGCATGGTATTTTCTGGTTTGTAAATGACCTCGTTTTTGTCTGTGCTTAGACAAAATTATGAAGTGGTTTTGGTTTGTCTCACTGTGTCATGAGTGCAGAATGAGCTTGTCTGATGTTGAGGTTCTGTGAGGTCGATTGTGGCTACAGAACAACATGGCACCTGTAGGGGTCCAAGGCCAGCTTCTGGTGGATAGAGTGATGCCAGCTCTAGGTATGGGGCTGTTTTTCTCTTGCTCAAGACCAAATGAGACAGCATAAGCCAAAGGGGCTTTGTCAATTACAAAGCATTGGACAAACAGAAGACTCGAAGGAAAAATCAAGTCAGTGATGCAGCATTTGGCTGGTATCAAAATCAGAAGGGTCCTCCTTTCATCTTCTTGTTTAAGAAGAAAATTATGTAGACTTCCGACTGGAAAAAAATCTCTCCTTTCAAACAAAACCTGCCCTACCCTAGAGCACTGAAGTACCACATTCACTCTATCTGTTTGTGTCTCTCTCTAGGTCGGACTCATCTCGGGCACAGTCTTCGTGATTCTCGGATTGACTGTCCTGGCAGTAGGCTTTCTTGTGCCCCCCAAAATCGAAGCCTTTGGCGAGGCCAATTTCGTGGTGGTGGACACGCACGCTGTCCAGTTTAACGGAGCCCTTGATATGTGCAAGCTGGCAGGCGCTGTGCTCTTCTGCATCGGGGGCACATCCATGGCAGGGTGCCTGCTGATGTCGGTGTTCGCAAAAAGCTACTCCAAAGAAGAGAAATTCCTTCAGCAAAGGTTTAAAGAGCGAATCGCAGACATCAAGGCCCACGCTCAGCCCATTACAAGAGCTCCGGGCCCGGGAGAAACAAAGATACCAGTCACTTTGTCCAGGGTTCACAATGTCCAGCCCTTAGCGGCAACCTGAAATCTTTTCCACCCAACCCTCCCCTCTCTAATTTACACCCAGTGTTGCAAGGGAGCAGGCCAATTTGGGAGACGACAAGGCTTTGGTGTTGACCTGTCCCAGAGCTGTGCTGGGCAGTGGGCAGAGTGGTGACTGAGCTCAGGCTCATTCCATTCAATGGCCCTGGGATGCTTGATGCAGTGGGTCAGGGTGGGCACACGCACCCAGCTGCCTAAAGAGGTGCAGCTGGGTGCCCACCAGGAGCTCTCTGGACCTCCTCTCTCATACAGTGTGACTTCGTGACATTTTCCGTGCTCTTGGAAAGCGCTCAACAGTTCAGACCAGCCTACCAATGGCTAATGTGGTCCATTTTACTTTCTTGTGCTGTTTTTTCTAATTTTCTAACCTTTCCTGTGTGGTGCTGCCTTCTATTCCTGGTCTCACTATATGTAAGATATTGTTGTGTGTGTTCATAGAAAAATCAAATTCCCTGATTTTGACCCACACATTGGTCTTTTAGCTCTAATGTAATATGAGTACTTAAGATCAGAAACAAACTTTTCAGAATTCTCCACAAACCTTTCTTTGTTTGTTTTGTTTTCTCCAGTTTTTTCCATTTAAGGAGCTCAAATTGCCAACCTGAGAATCTTGGGAAAAAAATTAGTATTAGGAGAATCTATTTATGCAGTGTCCAAAAGCACTGAAGTAAAAGTCAAGAAATTTGAGCTCCTTTTACCAACTAGCTGCGTGATCTTGGGGAAAGCACCTAACTTCCCAGGCCTCAGTTTCCACATCTGTAGAATGGGGGTCCTGGTCTGTGATGTCTTGTTTTGCCATGTGTCGTTGTATGTCCATGACCAAGGATGTTTACAGTGTTCCTGTGGCTCTCACCACAGTGGGATTCTTTCAGATCTGGACTCCCAGAAACTTGCCAAGTCAGGATCCTCCATGCCACCTACTCCTAAATATCCAACCCCAGCAGTTTATACAATGCTGTCATATTTTTATAGAGACAAAAGTAAGCCATCCTCCACTAAGAAACCCCTGAGTAGATATAAACCTTAAGAGGGTTTTCTTTCTCAAAAAAGATACTTTCTTCTCCTGTAAAGTGTTCATCTCATCCCTTTGCACTTCTGTTTAATCTGTGGATTTAAATTAGACTGAGGAAAACAGAATATGTGATCTTGATACCCTCTCAGAACCTGTGCCACCTTTAAATTCTTTTTGATTTTTCCTTCCTTCACTGGATAAATAAAATATGTGAACGAGCAGAACCCGAATTGCCTTGTCATTCCTTCGGTGTGGCTGTTTTCTCTCCAACATGTAATTTTCCATTCTGAGGCTGAGTGAGCTCTGCAGGTCCCCTGGCGAAATGGAAGAATAAATGAAGCAATTAGTGCTCTTGTGCACATGGCTTCCTTTGCATCGCCCAGCATCAAACACGGAGCAGATCAGCATCTTTCACAAGGATTGATGGCCATGTTTGGGAGAAATTGTTCTTCTTCACCCAAAACTCTGTCTCTGAGATTTAATTTGGTGTCAGGGTACAGAGGCCAGAGTCAGCTTTACATGCCACCTATTAAATGGAATCCCTGTTGTTATTGTTGTTGTTTAGTGACAAAGCCATGACTCTTGCAACCCCAGGGACTGTAAGCCCACCCAGTTCCTCTGTCCATGGGATTTCCCAGGCAAGAATACTGGAGTGGGTTGTCATTTCCTTTTCCAAGCGATCTTCAATAGGTTGCAGATTCCCTGAAGTTATTGTCTTGCTTACTATGTACAAAGTACCTCAAGACAGAAAACTGATGACAAGAGATTGTGTAAGCAGCAATTCCATGTGCTTTCAAGGCCTCCTGACATCTGGTCCAGCTTCTTTCTAGCTTTATTCTGGCACATGCCCTGGAACCCTACGTTCTATCAATAGCTATACTCAACCACTCTCCACTCTAAGTGTGCTTTCACTCACCAAGCTTATTTTACCAGAAATAACCATCTGCCCACTCTCTGGCTGTTGAACCCTTCCTTCAAGACCACATCAAGATACAATAGCAATGCTGGGAAGAACTAATACATACTGAGTAGGAGGCACCATTGAAGCATTTTGTGTATAGAATTCATTTTATTCTCACAAAACTCATATGAGGTTGGGGCTATTATCATAGGCCCATGATACAGGGTAGAAAATAGACAAAGAGAGGACAATTTGTCCAAGGAGAACTAGTAAGAGACAGAGGCAGCCTAGCTTCAGAGGCTATGAGCTGCATTTTCATCCAATATTCTCTTTGCCTCTAGAATGTTACCTTCTCTATGCAGCTCTTCCTCCATCTCTCTCTCTCATTCTCTCTTTCTCTTTAACTCTCCCCATGTTCAGACTCAATGTCTCTTCCTCAAGTGCCAGCATTTTGTGCAAACACATTCTATCGCACTTATCTCTATTATAGTGATTTGTTTACATATCTGCTTTCTCCATTAGAAGCTAGACTATTAGCTGCTTGGGTACACGGAGTGTACCTTAATGAGTGGTGAACCCTCAGAAGTGAGTATATAAAAAGCTATGTGCTATTATATGATCATTTAAAACAATTACTGCATTTTCACGTAGAGCCAGGCATTGTGCTGGCACTACAGAAAGAGAGATGATTAATAGAGGCACTAAAGTTTTTGCATATCTGTATGTGTGTCTGTGTGTGTGTATTTGTGTGCATGTGTGTGTGTGTACAGAGGTGAAAACAGATTTTTGGAGAGGAGTAAAAACGGACGGCATAGCCTTGGGTACCTATGAGTAGAGCTCTCCTTAATCTAGCATTTGGGTGCCTGGGAGCTTGGTCTAATGGTTAGCTGGCCATTGTTGGTGTTGTTGCTTAGTTGCTTAGTCACGTCCAACTCTTTGTGACCCCATGGACTATAGCCCATCAGGCTCCTCTGTTCATGAGATTTCCTAGTTAGGAATACTGGAGTGGATTGCCATTTCCTTCTCCAGGGGATCTTTCCAACCCAGGGATCAAAGCTAGTTATTACTACATTGCCTTAGAACAAAAGTACTACATTACTTTTGCTTGCAAAAGCAATATTCTCCAGCCAACCAACCCTGCTCTTGGACACAGAGCTTCCAGTTAAACTTTCCAATCCTGGGAGCGACAGATGGAAAAGATAGAGCTGCTGAGTCATGAGAAAGTTGTCTGCTGCAGTCCTGAATAAACAATCAGATCTTCATCCTTAAACATGAAAGTAAAGTCAGAATCATCGGACACCTGAGGAAAAACCAGCACCCTGAAAGAGGATATAGTGGTGGCGGTTTAGTTGCTCAGTCGTGTCTGACTCTTGCTACCCCATGGACTGTAGCCTGCCAGGCTCCTCTGTCCCCGGGATTCTCCAGGCAAGAATACTGGAGTGGGTTGCCATTTCCTTCTCCAAATTAGAAATTACAAAGCTACTAAAAATGAAACATAACACTGGAAAGAAGAGATGAAATAAAATGAGATGTAGAGAAAGTAAATTAACCCCTCATCTTTCATTATAGGAAATCAATCATTACTGTATCAGTTAATAAATCAAGATGCTATAAGTAAGTACACTATTTAGGGTCATGGAGGAAGCCACCAGAATAATTTCAAACAGGATACACTGAAAGCGGTTGCCTTTGAGAAAGATTGGGGAAGGCCAGGGGTAAGGTCAGACTCTATTGACTCACATAATGAAGACAAGAGAGCCTCTATTCCTGCTGCTGTGGCCTTTATATAGACTGTAAGCAAATCACTGTTGTGTTAGATGTTACAAAAAAGGAGTATCAGGGGATATAGATTGTTTAAACAAAAGGATTTTTCCTACATTAAGGTTGTGGGAATGCCTCCCTGATGTAATGATATTTAATCTGTATCTTGAAATATGAGAAGTTAACTAGAGTTATATTGGCCTAAGGAGGAATTTGTTCTTTTTGTGTTGGGGGGAGGGGACCGTGAACTAAGGAAAGAGAAAAGAACTGTGATCTAGATGAAGCAGCCCACACGCCCTGCACAGAGCATCTGGGATGCCAAGGCCACCCAGCTGCATGCCCCCAACCTCCAACATGAACAACGCCCCCTAGAGCTGTGCAGCAGGCTGTACTGGATGATGAGAGTAAGCAATGGTATAGGGTAGGTTTTCTATAGAAAACAAAGATCAGGCCAAAAGAGGCAAGAGCAGCTTGAGGATCACAGGGGACAATTTAGAGCAGCCACTTCGGGGACAGCAGTCGAGAGTCAATCAGAAGTGAGGAGGGACCTGATGGAGGAGATGACCGATGCCCCAGTGCCGGAGGACTCTGGCTTCCTCTCAGTCTGCTGTCTCCAGCACATCACCAACCTCAGAGTCTAGTTTAGAGGACTTGCCTTCTTGCCACTTCCCCTGCCTTCTGAGAAATGAAAAATGCCAATAAGAAACTCTGAGCTTGTCATGCCCGTATCTTGCCCCTGGATAAATCTACTATCTGCTCCAGTGGAGGGGTGAAAGAAGAAAGAATCGATCATGTTTGTTTTGCTAAAAAGTCTCTCCCAGAGTGAAGCTTCCCAGGTGGCTCAGTGGTAAAGAATCCGCCTGCCAATGCAGGAGACATGAGCTTGACCCCAGGGTCGGGAAGATCCCCTGGAGAAGGAAATGGCAACCCGCTCCAGTATTCTTACCTGGAGAATTCCATGGACAGAGGAGCCTGGCAGGCCCCAATCCATGGGGTCGCAAAGAAATGGACATGACTTAGCGACTAAACAGCAACATTTTCAGCATCCTGCATGATGCCATGGGACTAAGAAATGAAACAATCCCCAGAAAATATCAAAGCTTATATTAAGAGCTTTCTCTGTTGCAGAGAAACAGAAAGCAGAGCTTTCTCTGTGCAATTCTTGCACATTGCAAGAATGTTGCAATATGACAACTTCTTATGCATTTTTGCATTTTATTTAATCTATTCTTGAAAGAATTTTAAGGCTATCTACTATTACTTCCTCTATTTTACAGATAAGAAAATCTAGGCTCAGAGAGATGAAGTAATTCACCCAAGAACAGGCAGACAGAAAGTGATCAAACTAGCATTTACTCCCAGGTAGGGGTCGCAGAGAGTTGGACACGACTGAAGCAACTTAGCGCACAAGAACACACAGTGACTCAAAGATCTCCCTCCCTTTGGATAGATTCCTCTGAAAAGGATGAGAAAGTAGGAACATCTCATCTCTGTTCAAAATGTCCCAGATTAAACACACCCTTCATCACAGAGCTCTACACTTCTATAGAGCATTAAAAAAGGGGGGGGGGCAGGAAGCATTATATACATATGTTACCACTACATGGAATTCAATCTAAACCTGTGCAAGGCAAAACTCCCTCTGAACTCAAGCACTAAATTCATTTTAAAAATCCATCCAGGTTGCTATTTCAGTTTTCCCAGAAATTCGGTAAAGGGCAAATCTGCTAATCTGTGAGCTCCTTGTGGTCAACACTTAGTCTTTCATTTGTATTTCTCTCCAATACCTATCACAGTATCTGGTTCCCTTTAGAAACTCAATAAAAGTTTGCCAAAGCCAGGTGTTTTAGCTCCAAAAAAAACGTTCTCTCCAATCTAACCTCCCGGTGACCTCCACCACTCCAGATGGCACTGGTAAGAATCATGAATCCCCAGCAGCACCTGAGCGCCTTGCATGATTTGCTCTGTCGTAAAGTGCATTTGCTGAAACTCCCAAAGGTATCAGATCCTTGAAACCCACCAGAGACTTGTGCCTCTTTAACTATGTGAGTGAAGCCCAACGCTAACTGAGGATGCATCGGAGTCTACAGGTTCTGGACACGGGCTCTGGAGTCAGACCTCATCACTTCAGAGACTATAGAACTCTAGCCAAATCACTACAAATCTCCATGCCTCAGTTTCCTCCACTATCAAGAATGACAAGAGCATGCATCTACATGGGTTGTTGTTGAGAATTAAATGAGTTAATGCAGCTAAAGTGACTCAGAGCAGTGACTTACACGGAGCTAGTACTTCATAAAAGCGAGCTGTTATTCATGGGGTGTGCTCATTTAAAATGCCCCGTTGAAGGCTCCAAGGGAAGGCAGAAGGCTCCTCTCCACACATTTTCAGACACCTCTCCAGTCACCCCTTCTGTCCATCCAAAGTGTTTTAGAATGTGCCAGACAGGGCACTGACCTTTTCAACATCAAGTTTAATTAAGGCTGGTGAGGAGCTAACATGAAATGTTTCATGTCTTTCCATGTAGTTCAGTGAGAAAGATTTATTAACTCATTAAAATGTCTTGTTATTTTCAGCTGCTCAGAATGACTGCTCTTTCCAGTCAGCCACTTCTCCCAGCAAAGACCAAGAACAGAATCTGACTGTGTTGACTCCCTAGGCTGGCATTTGCGTCTCTAGACCATGTTACTCCAACAGGAGGATCAAAAGTTTAAGCAAGCGTGGAGCTTGATTAAAACTTACCTGCCTCTGGTGAGGGCAGAAGGCTGTGGATGTGTCAAGCCACGTCAGGCTAGAATCTTCTCCTGCTTCTCCTTGCTATGGGGTGTTGCTGGTGGTTGAGGAACCCGGTGCCAGGGAGCTGGGTGCCTGGGATGTGCTGATCTTGCTTCCTGAAGACCAACTGTCTGAGCCCATCAAACTCAAGCTAATTGACCCCCCTCTGCATTTAGCCCATCAGACTGTGTCTAGTTCTAAAACGACTTCAGCTGCTTCCCTATCTGCCTCACCCCATCTCGTCAATCAAGTTGCAGATGTCTCGTTTTTCTGTTTTCGAAGGCAGCAGAAATCCTCTTCAATATACAATTCCCCAGATTTCTTTCTCACCCCCATCCCCACCAGGGCTTCCCTTGTGGCTCAGCTGCAATCCGCCTGCAATGCAGGAGACCTGGGTTTGATCCCTGGGTTGGGAAGATCCCCCGGAGAAGGGAATAGCTACCCACTCCAGTTATTCTGGAGAATTCCATGGACTGTATAGTCCATGGGGTCACAAAGAGTCAGATATGACTGAGCAAATTTCACTTCACTTCTTCACTTCCCATCCTGAAAATTGTGCATAAATCTAGTGGGCAATAATAAATCTGCATTTGCATTGTTTGTCAAGGTATGTTTTCTCTCAGCTCTTTCTAGTGTTTTCTGGTTAGATTCAGTTCAGTTCATTTCAGTCGCTTAAGTCATGTCTGACTTTTTGCGATCCCATGGACCACAGCACACCAGGGTTCCCTATCCGTCACCAACTCCCAGAATTTACTCCCAGAATTTACTCAAACTCATGTCCATTGAATCCATGATGCCATCCAACCATTTCATCCTCTGCCATTCCCTTCTCCTGCCTTCAATCTTTCTCAGCATCAGGGTCTTTTCCAATGAGTCAGTTCTTCGCATCAGGTGGCCAAAGTACTGGAATTTCAGCTTCAGCATCAGTCCTTCCAATGAACATTCAGGACTAATTTCCTTTAGGATGGACTGGTTGGATCTCCTTGCTGTCAAGAGTCTCCTCTAATACACACCGAGGAAATCAGAATTGAAAGAGACACGTGGACCCCAATGTTCATCGTTGCATTGTTTACAATAGCCAGGACATGGAAGCAACCTAGATGTCCATCAACAGACAAATGGATAAGAAAGCTGTGGTATATATACACAATGGAATATTACTTAGCCATTTTACAAAGAAGTCATTTGAATCAGTTCTACTGAGGTGGATGAAACTGGAGCCTATTATCCAGAGTGAAGTAAGCCAGAAGGAAAAACAAAAATACAGTATACTACCACATATATATGGAATTTAGAAAGATGGTAATGAGAACCCTGTATGCGAGACAGCAAAAGAAACACAGATGTATAGAACAGTCTTTTGGACTCTATGGAAGAGGGCAAGGATGGGATGATATGGGAGAATGGCATTGAAACATGTTAATTATCATATGTGAAATCAATCGCCAGCCCAGGTTTGGTGTTCAGGGCTGGTGCACCAGGATGACCCAGAGAGAGGGAATCGGGAGGGAGGTGGGAGGGGGTTTCTGGAAGGGGAACACATGTATACCCATGGCAGATTCATGTCAATGTATGGCAAAACCAACACGATAATATAAAGAAAATTAAAATAAATTTAAAAAATAATAATAAATAATTTTTTTTAAAAAGTCTCCTCCAACACCACAGTTCAAAAGCATCAATTCTTTGGCACTCAGCATTCTTTATAGTCCAACTCTCACATCCATACATGACTAATGGAAAAACCATAGCTTTGACTAGATGGATCTTTGTTGGCAAAATAATGTCTGCTTTTTAATACACTGACTAGGTTGGTCATAACTTTTCTTCCAAGGAGCAAATGTTTTCTAATTTCATGGCTTGCAGTCACCATCTGCAGTGATTTTAGAAGCAGTAAAACATAGTGGTTAATAAGGTGAGCTGAGAAGGGAAGAATCCAGACACTTTTTTTTACTAGTTGCGTGACTTTTAGCAATTATTTAATTCATGTCTCTCACACTTCGACAATGGCGTAGAAGTCATAATAGTACCTTCCTCATATGGCTGTTGTATTAAATTTTTGAAAAACAAATTAAAGACTGTTTATCAATAGTTAAGTATCAGATTTTAATACTATCAGTTTTGTTGTTGCAGTTTTGATGTAGTTGTTATTGTTACAAGCTGCTGGTGGGCAGGGGTCTACTCACCCACTCATAGGGCCAAGCAGAGATATATATTTAATAAGCTTCTTTGAATAATGGCTATTGATGAGGGTAAGAAAGAGGGGAGAAAAATGCCCAAAAAAGGTCTGTGTTTTTAATAAACTAGAGTAGGCAAAAATGATTTCCCTAGCAACCAAATTCCTGAATGCATTTCTACCATCATCTCTAGCTTACTATTTATTATGACAATTTCCTGCTTTCAAATATTGAACACTAAACAGGAAATTAGTTAGAGGACGATGGTCTCCAGCCAAGGAAAGGAAAGCAATTTCCGTGGCAGAAGTAACCAGACACTCTTGCTAAGACATTTTCTTCAGAAAATGGATATAATGAACATGGACCTTGAAATAATCTCAGTGGACTTAAAAGTTTCACTCCTAGAAATGAAGGGCAAAGTTCCACTTCACCTGAATAGCCCAACTCGTCATCATGATTATGTTTTAATTTCTAACTGGAGACTGCCTTTCAGAAATCCAAAGAAGGATCTGATGCTGCTTTTGGAAAGTGGGTGGGCCCCTGGTGATGCCCTCATTGTGTTGGGGTCACTTACATGTACTGGAGCAGGGAGGCTAGAATGGAGCCTGGAGGCACAGTGCTATAGATGCAGGTGTTACCTATTTAGAGTCTTTGGACACTTTAATCACTAGAAATTTGTAACAGGCCAGATGAATTCAGGCAAGGCTTTGTCTGGACTCCTGCCACAGCATAACAGAGTCGAAACAAGTAAGGAGGGAGGGCTGGTCCCTTCAGTGGGTTATGGATAAGGGCAGATTGGAGGGTCAGGCTGGAGGGATGGCTTAGACGGTCTGCCCACCCCGCTGGTGGTGCTGTGTACAAGGGTCATGCACAGAACCCAAGGTTTTTGGCCTTTTTCTACCTTCCTGTTCATAATTTGCCCCAACTGCCCATGCTTGCCATTATTTCTAGTCCCTAATAGTTTCCTTGTATTTTGTTGATCAATCAATGTTCCATTTAAAGTATTAACCCTGTGATTAACCCTTACACAGTTAAAACAAAACTCCTTAAGCAACACCATAACTTACATCTATATCTGTATTTGTATATACATCTATGGCTCAGCAGGTAAAGAATCCACCTGAAATGCAGGAGACATGGGAGATGTGGGTTCAATCCCTGGGTTGGGAAGATCCCCTGGAGAAGGAAATGGCAACCTACTCCAGTATTCTTGCTTGGAAAACCCCATGGACAGAGGAGTCTGGCAGTCTACAGTCCATAGTATCACAAAGAGTCAGACATGACTAAAAGACTAAGCATGCAAGAATGAATAAACATTTCTTTAATGATGAAGATGATAAGTTTTAACACTTCACACCAATGTGACATCCAAAGTAGTATCTGGTTACTCACCAGTGTTTCATAGGAAGTCTACCCTGTTGGTCATTTCACAGATAACCACATTCACATAACAGAAAGTTTCCAATAGCATCCTGTGGTTATCTCACCTGGGCTAATGAGTTGGGATTAACAGTAACTAAGGCTCCAGTGAGTGAATGAGTGAGTGAGTGAGTGAGTGAAAGTCGCTCAGTCATGTCCGACTCAGCAACCCCATGGACTATATAGCCCATGGAATTCTCTAGGCCAGAATCCTGAAGTGGGTAGCCTTTTGCTTCTCCAGGGGATCTTCCCAACCCAGGGATCAAACCCAGGTCTCCCACATTGCAGGCAGATTCTTTACCAGCTGAGCCACAAGGGAAGCCCCAACGAAGGCTCTAAGGTAAATACAAAGATGAAACCCCTGAATTTCACATGTAAACAGCTTGTGTAATCACTGTTGTTGTTGTTTAGTCACTAAGTCTTGTACAACTCTTTTGCAACCCCATGGACTGTAGCCCGCCAAGGCTCCTCTGTCCGTGAGATTTTCCCAGGCAAGAATACTAGGGTGGGTTGCCATTTCCTTCTCCAGGGGTCCCCACCCAGGCATCAAAACTTCATCTCCTGTATTATAGGCAGGTTCTTTACCACCGAGGCACCAGGGAAGCATGATCAATGTAAATCTTCCCAAAATTAATGCCAAGATGATAAAATGTCAAGCAGTATAGACTTGATCCACCCCTCTCATCCATACAGATACACAGTAGCATCACCATCCACACCATCTCTTCAAGATATAAGATCCTGAAAGTTAATCAGCAACTTCAGTAATAGTCAAAAGTTGTACAGCTAGCTGATCCAAGCTAATCTATGTACAGCAAGACTGAAAATATGAGCTTTGGAAAGTATTTTTGTCAATAAAGGAAAAGTACCAATAAAGAAATCAATTCTGGCTCAAAGATGGATAGTAAAGATGTAGTAAGAAGCCAGGGAAAGTTGGCGGGAGTTTCAAAAGCAGCAGCCAGAATCCAAGTTAGAAAGCTAATAATCCTAATATCTAACAGCTGTGGAATGGTTAATCTCTGCTGACTACTGTACGTGGGCTCTTTCTGTATGGCCTCCCAGGTCAACAAGGGAGCTGCTATTATTTTCTCTTTTGTGTAAATAAGCAAACAGGCTCAGAGAAGTTGAAAAAGTTGTCTAAGTCACATAGTAAGTGTTCAAAGACAAAATTCACAGCAGGTCTGCTTGGCGCTGAAGCCTTGGTGTTTAAGCTCTAGGGACAGTTGAAGTGACCCAGAAAAAGGGAGTAGAAGAGGCAGCAGATGGAGGACAAGCCCTGGTCACCCAGGCCCTCCGTGGTTGAGGTATTCCGGCTCAGGACAGCACATCAAGAGCCAAGGCCATATCTGTCCACTCATGGCATCTGTGTCTCATATGAAGTAAAGAATCCAAAGATGGTTCTGTACCAAGTCCTGAGGTCCTATTTCTTCCCCACAGAGGACCTGACAATGCCACAGGGCACTCGCCGAGGCTTTGAGTTCTTTGTCTTAGGTTATACCCCGCTAGGTGCAGAACCCAAGATGGAGATTTTTATATGATTTGTTGAGGGAAGGTTCTTAGAATAAGAGGAATGGTGAAAACAGGAGAGGGCAGAGGGGAAAGGAGAGCAAAGATATACCTCAGCTAAAAAGTAGGCTGATTACACGGGGAGTTCTGGAGCACAAGCTGCACCACAGACTTAGTCCTGCCTTGAGAGAGAGGGTGAACATCTTTTCCACCCATGTCAGTCAGTCATTGACAGTTAGTCGCCAGGGGGAGAATATAACCTCCCAGAAAAGGCAGCTTCTATTTGGCTGAGGGGAATTCTCTGCAAAGTCAGCACTCATAGCATTTGCTGGAAAGGGGCCTTGGCCAAGGAAAATGGGGTCTGGATGGGCCACCAACAGTGTCTCCTAATCATACCCAGTTACCCATGAGTCAATGAAGAAACAGAGAAAATTACAAAAACTACTGAGAGCCAAAAACCAACAACAACAAAAAGGATTCTCTATCAAAACTTGTAGTTACAGCTAATGTGATACATACTGGTTCATTTATAGCCTCAAAAACACATGTTAGAAATGAATAAAGCCAAAATATATTAGAAAGGCATTCAACTTGAGTTACACAAAACACACGGAAAGTAGAAGGAAAGAAATGTTAGTGATAAGAAAAGAGAGCAATAATGAAATAGAAAAATAGTGCAGAGGATCAAAAATTCTGTATTTTAATAACATGAATAAAAAGAAATAACCAGCATTATTGAACAAAAAAGAGAAAAGCACATATAAACCATATTAGAAATGAAAAGAGAGAATATGATTAGATTTACACAAGCGGTTTTAAAAGTTCTAAAAGAATACTATAAATAGTTTTGGCAAATAAAGTTGAAAACATGAAAGAAATGAACAACTTTCTAGATAAATATAAATTTCCAATTTGATTCAATAAACAGAAGGCCTCAATAGACATATAACTTAAACAGAAATTGAGTTTTTTTTTTTTTAAAAAAAAAACCACTTCAAACATACAAACAACCCCAGGCTGAAGGGTTTTACAGGTAATCAAATCCTCAGTTGTTTCAGTGAGTAGAAATGGAGGGAAAGCTTTCTTCCTCATTTTATGAACAACTATAATAATACTAAAACCAGGAAGAGGTCAAATGAGAAACAATAAAAATAGATCACTTCCACTTACAAACATAGATATAAAAGCTCTAAATATTAACAAAGTAAGTTCAACAACATGTAAAAATTAATATACATACTACCAATTATTATCATTTGTCCTAAGAATGTACGAATGGTTTATTAGGGGGAAATTAATGAAGTTCATAATATTTAACAAACTAAAGAAGAAAAATAATGAAAATCTTAAAGGATGCAGAGTCTTAAAAATTCATTCATAGTTCATTCTTTCAGTTGCAAATAAAACACCTCTTAGAAAACTAGGAGTTAAAGAGAAATTTAACTTGATATAAGGTATCTATTAAAAAATTAGCAAATATTAAGTAAGTACTAGAAGTCCCTTTTAACATCAGAAGAAGACAAAATTAACTACTATTTCTGCTTCCATTGAAGAAATGCTAGAGATTCTAGCTAGTTGAATAAAGTAAGAAAAAGATGATGTTTAAGACTGTAACAGAAGAAAACAAATGTTACTATTGCAGATAGTATTGTAATCTTCATAAAAGTCTTGCAGAAACTAAAAAACCACCTCTAATAAGAAAGTTCAGCATGGTACTGAATACAAAATCAATACACAGAAATCAGTGACATCTCTAGATACCATTAATTAAAAACTGGAAAATAATCTTTTAAGTTATTCCATTCACAATAGCCACAGAACTGTAAGATAACTATAAGATGGCTTCTCTTGTGCCTCAGTTGTAAAGAATCTGCCTGCCAATGCAGGAGATGCGAGGTTTAATCTTTGGGTCAGAAAGATCCCCTGGTAAAGGAAACAGCAACCGACTCCAGTATTTTAGCCTGGGAAATTCCATGGACAGAGGAACCAGGTGGGCTCCAATTCACGGGGTCACATAGAGCCAGACATGATTTAGTGACTAAATAACAACAATAAATGACTGGGGGTAAACATATTGAAAGATATTCAAGACCTTTACAAAAGTTTAGAAGGAATTTTTTAAACACCTGGGTAAATGGATGTTTAAAATTTATAGACAGGATACCTCGATGTTATAAAGAACTGTGCAGTTCAAATCAAAATCTCAACAGGGTTTTTCACAGAACCCGACAAGTCGATTCTATAAGGACCAAGATATTTTTGAATTGAGTAGGCAGAATCACTCAATCAGACATCACTTCTTTTTATAAAGCTACAGTCAGTAATTAAAAAAATGAAGTTTCGGCATGGGGAGCCCAATAAAACAGAATGGAAGCAGACCATCAAGACCAGAGAATCTATGGGAAAACCACCCTGTATGGTTGCCCTCATGGGCTTCCCAGGTAGCCCTAGTGGTAAAGAATCTGCCTGCCAATGCAGGAAACAAAAGAGACGCAGGTTTGATCCCTGGGGTGGGAAGATCCCCTGGAGAAGGAAATGGCAACCCACTCCAGTATTCTTGCCTGGAGAATCCCATGGACAGAGAAGCCTGAAGGACTACAGTCCACAGGGTCGCAAAGAGTCAGACACGACTGAAGTGACTTAGCACCCTGTGTAGGCCATTTGTCATGAACAATGTTTCCTGCATCAATGAATACAAGAACTAGACATGCTGTCACAAGGAGAGCTGGATACCTGCAGACTTGGTCATTCCCATCCCAAGAGATCACATCTAATAGTTCTAAACAAAGGAAGGAATAAAACACAGAGCATGCCCTTCTATATTAGATACTGTCACAGACATTTTTGGCCTGCTTGTTATTTTCTAATTTTTCATTAGACAAAAACCCTGCCTTTCGATACTTTCGATAAGACATGTTTTCCATTGTATCTCACTTCTGTCAGCCATCCTGAGATAAAATAAAATAATAATTACCACACTGGTGAAGAAGTAGCATCAGATTAAACCTGAGGAGCCTGACCCCACACAGCTCCCTTTGGATCCACTTCTCCATAGTCACAGCCTCTGATCTAATACTCTTCTAAGGAAGAGCGCTCATTAGTGGAAGATAAAAGCTTCACGTTTTCTTGAGTATACAATAAAATTTTTATTTTATAAAAATTTTTGACAATTTGTCAAAAAAAAGACTTTAAATTAGTATCTTCTCTTATATATTCACTGACTACCCCCCCACCACCAAAAAAATCCTATTATGTAATTTAGGACTCAGCCTCCATAACAAAATACCACAGACTGAATGGCTTAAATAACAACTATTTTTTTTATAGTTTTGGAGCTCAAATTCCACGGTCTAGGTGCTGGCAGATTTTGTTTCTAGTGAGGCCTCTCTTCTTGGCTTGTAGATGGTGACCTTCCTGCTGTGTTCTCACAGAGCTTTTCCTCTGCTTGTGTCCAGAAAGAGAGTGTGTGTGTGCTTAGTCACTCAGTCGTATCCGATTTCTTGCGACCCCATAGACTGTAGCCCGCCAGGCTCCGTGGGGTTCTCCAGGCAAGAATACTGGAGTGGGTTGCCATTTCCTTCTCCACAGAAAGAGAGTAAGCTCTTCCAAAGCCTCTTCCTCTTCTTATAAGGACAGCCTTATGAAACAGAACCCCACCCTTATGACCTCATTTAACCCCAATTGCCTCTATAAAGGCCTTCTCTCCAGATACAGTCAGTCACCTTGTGGGTTGGAGGCTTCAATCTGCAAATCTGGAAGGACGTAATTTAGTCCATAACAGGACGGTCCTCCAATCTTGGGCCAAGAACTTCCCTAAAACACATGAGAACTTGGGATAGTTCCCACTACAAATTAATGGGGGGAAAACAGCACGTTCAGTCAATGGTATTAGTGCAATAGGGGCGGGCTGGCCCACAGCCGTTAGTGACTGTTAGTGCTGGACCAGATACCGCGAGAACCTGGGTGGGGGGCAGTTAGTGTGAGACCCAGAGAGCAGTTAGAGAGCCACTTTGTCAATGGTCAGCCTGACAGTGGTCCTCGTGGCAGAGAGAGTCGGATCAAAGCCTTCTCCCTGGAGCTCTCGGGGCCCTCGGTTCTTGAGTGAGCCGGCAGTCTGGGAACATGGTGGGGACTGTGTCCCTCAGATTGTTCAGAGAAACTCTGAGGAGAAGGAAGAGAAGTTAGAATATTAGCAACCAGACTCAGGAGAGGACCAGGGCAGTCACCAGAGTACTCTGCATCCAAAACGAACAAATACGATGGTAACCAAGAGGAGTGTCTCACTGAATTTTAAACTTAAATTTTGCAATTCAAAATCATTTTTGTTATTATTAAACCCGTAATAAATGGAAACAGAAGTGTAGGACAAATCCAAATTATTTGTCTCATTAACAAAAGATCGAGTTTGTGAGGGCATTTGAGAGACCTGGACAACAATCTAAAAGATTACAGTTTCATTCCGAGGGGAAAAAAAAAATACTTAGAAACCTGCAGGAAAGCTGTATATTTATTTTCATAAATAAGAGTTTTATAGCCAATGCATGCTAGCCATTTTACAATCCCTTGTAGAAACTACAGTCCTTGTTGGTTGTGGGAAGCTTCTAGTAACAATTAGTCATATGGTCTAAAGAGATTTGACTTTGGCAATCTAGATGCCTCCTCCATTGTTCAGGTTTGCCCTTGGCATAAAGATTCAGAAGTCAACGGCACGTTGACAGTTGATAGGTACATTAATGTGCTCTCAGTTATGGTAACTGAATCACACACGTTGTTACTACACATCAAGAAGGCAAAATGCATATGCTTAATTGCTTTTGTTTTTCAAGCACGAAAGGAGAAAAACAATTTTAATTCAATAGAATGAAGGCAGTGAATCTCTCCCAAACTGAAACAGAATCTTAAAACTATGAATTTATTCCTATATCTCTAGCTACAAAAATGTAACTTTCTCTGTTTTAAAGATATCTTTATTTATCATAGCAAAAATTCTGAACCTGTGTTTCTCTGATACCATTTAATAAAAGAAAAAAACAATTTTTTAAAAAAATTCCTCAATTTTTTATCAGCTAAACAACATGTATATGAAGCTATAAAAAAATTTATTTACATAATGAGGTTTAATACCTATGCCAAATAGAAACAGAAGTATCTTTTAATGTGCTAAGTTTCCACAGGGTTCAAATCAAAAGTTACTACTATGCTTGTGAAAAATATCATCTATAAATTAATACATGAAATATTAGCAATACAACATTATAAAGAAACAACTATTCAAACATATTTTAATTATATAAAACACAGATCTATTTGCTAAAAATAATACAGCAAACTTACATTTTAGAGTGAGAAAAAAATAGAGCAAACATATTTCAGAGTGAGCACAGATACAGAAATAAAAAAAGGAATGCTCATAATTTGGTCAAAACATAAATAAATTTCCTTACAGATGTTTAGGAGTTCCAAACATAAATTGTACAAAAATGAGGAGCTCAACTTAATTTTTACATAAAACTTCAATGATCACCCATTATTTTTGGACATATTAAGGATTTAAGACACAGGAAAAACATTGAAGCAAAAAAATAGAATAGGTTTTCTGCAATTTTCTTCTAAAATTGACTACTGTCATTTCTTCTTCCCATATGCCATTACATTTATGACAATAACTCAAACCATCAATTAAAATATATGGTTTAAGCTGATGAAACTACGGAAAACTCATTTGGTCCCATTCATAGATTAAAGCTAAGTCCTTGTTGGCTTAAGTCAATGAACCTACATTAGTCATCTCCTGATTTTATAAACTCTCTATCGTTATCAAGACATTTTTTTAATTCTTTCCTAATTCCCCATATCCTACAGGACATTACGCCTCTTCAAAAACAGTATTTTTCTTTCTCGTCAACATGTGTGGGCACATATTTGTTCTCCATCCAAGTCACTTAGACTTCATGGTAAGAAATATACAAATTTCATGTTGTAAAAACAAAATCAGACCCCTCCAAATACCAGGATATTTTCTGAAAAGCAAAAATCTTCCACTATTTACAAAAACGATATTTAATAATGAAGAACTATACATGCTCATCACCTCAGAAAAGCAGACTAACCTTAAAAAAAGAAAAATTGTTCCATTTCAGGATGTATCACTCATACAAGGAACCTAAAAATCTTCTGCAACTGAATTTGAAAATTAGATAAACTAGTAAATTACTAAGTCAGACTTTTATTCTTGGCTACTTGACACCAGAGTCCTCTCTGGAGGTTCATGGAAATCACACACACATTAACAAGCAGTAATGACTTTTGACAGACCCTGTATTGGCAGGACATACTCTGCACCAAAAGTTTTTGGTACTTAAGAATGACGACTGAAGAATTATACTCTGTAGTTAATTTAGGAAAATAAGGTTATATAGATAGATACATATCTCACACTTCCCTAGAATTAATTTTCCATTAAAATGCTGGTAGATTTTTATTCTGAGAAGAATTTAAAATATCCTATAGTCTTCGGGAACCAACTTTTAAAGCACCATGATATACATCATTTCTTAGCTTTTCCTTTCTAACAGTGTATACCCATTGCTTCTCTCAAGAGCCTCATTGCATTAATAATGCTGTGCCTGAGGAAGTCTTTTTCAACATTTTAAAGTGTGTTGAGTGCATCTGTGTGAGTGTCTGTTCTGTGTCTATGTGTATCTGTGTGGTCCATTTCTGTTCAGATTGGCAACAGTTCAGATGTGAAGCTTTCTGCTTAGCAACTAATCTACTTTCTAAATTTTTGCCTTGGCTCCTTGTTGAGCTAAAAATGAAAGGATAGAGCTGATTCTTTAGGAGAGTCAGTTAACAAAATACAGAAGATTTCCTGTTGTTCAGTGGCCGCAATTTTAACTGGGTGAATTTGCGTTATCCTTTGGGTAGAAGATAGAGTATTCAGTGAAATTTTGGGGGATGTTGGTTTATGAGCTGTAAACTAGAAGAGTTAATATAAGCTCATAATAGTATGGCTTCACAGTTGTGAGCCTGCAGAGAGATCTGACTCTGAGTCATTCATATATATACATATATATATAAATGGGTCTATGCTTACAGAGGTCAACAGGAATTAACACAGAATAAAATGGAAGGCACAAGAGGGTATTAATCTCTTCCTATGAGTCTGGCTTTCTAATACCACCCCCCCAAAAATGTCTTAAATAAAAATTCATCCTATGACCATAGAGAAATATAATGAGTAAAAAGTTATCTTATGGCCATATATTTTTTATATATGAAAAATCCATGGATGCTCAAATGCTATTTAAATAGAAGCTAAACCAGATAAACTGTCCTTTGCATGAAAACTGACTTTAGTTCAACTCGACTGACATGAGTTCAAACAGGGTCCGGGAGTTGGTGATGGACAGGGAAGCCTGGCGTGCTGCAGTCCCTGGGGTGGCAAAGAGTCGGACACAACTGCAACTGAACTGAACTGAAAAACCTTCCTTATTCTTACTGCATAACTCCCAGTGTTCCATTTCAACTAGCCCATTGTTGACAAGTGTGTTAAATGCAATTAAATTTAAGAAAAGCACTTCATTAAAACTACTGAAAATAAAATAAAAAATTAAAACTATGAAAACTATCACAAGAAATAACAGATCAAAACATTCTATGACTGGTCACCATATAAAAGCTCAGTCGGTTTTTCATAGAATGCTTTATAAAACAATACCTGAAGCCTAACCAAGACCTCTTCTGCTCACTCACAAAATGGTCTCCAAATCAGTCAGTGAGTCTCAATTTGTGGAGCTAATCTGCCATGGAGGCCACCATTCCCAAAAGAAAAATGTCATTTGGGAGGTGAATTAATTTGTTATCATTTGTATTAAAGTCATCTCCAAAATGACTGTTTACAGAAATCATCTGTTAATGATTTCTTCCTTGGAAAGACAACATTTTTTTCTTTTTTTTCTTAGTAACATGCTTGCAAAGTGTTTTAAAGTCATTAGTGATTGTTCATTCCTCAAGTTAGGTCACAATTATATTTTATAGATAGGTGGTAGAATATTCACATTTACAAGTATTATATCCCAATGTTAAAATTTTTTGCTACAGTTATTGTAGCCTATCACTTTCTTAAAGTACACTTAAAATTCCAAACTTTGTGTTTCATTTAAAGTGACATTGTGCTTTACTAAGATGACTCTTAAAAAGTTCCTCCAAACCTAAATGTTGTTGTGTGTGTGTGTGTGTGTGTGTGTGTGTGTGTGTGTGTATTAGTAGCTCAGTCATGTCTTACTTTGCGACCCCATGGACTGTAGCCTGGCAGGCTCCTCTATCCACGGGATTCTCCAGGCAAAAATACTGGAGTGGGTTGCCATTCCCTTCTCCAAACTGTTAACTATGATGAAGTAAAGAACAGGAAAAAATGAAAGACAGTATCTTTATTGAAGAAGGAAAAGATAGATAAAATCCTCATTAAAGAAAGAAGAATCACCTTGATAATTAGTTATAATTTCTTATATGCAATCTTCTATTTTATAAACTATTTGAAATCATTAACTCCAGACCCAGTAATAGTGTGGGAATTTAACATTAGAAAACCAAGTAGTCTATTTCCCTAGCAACAAAAATTATTAAGATGATTGCTTATCACCTGCAAAGCTTTATACTGTCTTACTTGAAAAAATAAATCTACTAGTAGAAAGAACAATCTAGAGTTTGTATTAGAAATATAGTACCCCATTTATAATTCATCCTCCTAGATCAATATAACTGTATATCAGTATCTCTTTCCAATACTGTTATAGTCACTGCATATACTTCCTATTTATGGAAAATATTAAAATAGTTTTTAAGAAAAATATACCAGCTTTCTCTAGTATTATTGAGCACTTTATATAACTTTAATTCCAAATGATTGGTTATGAAACCTGGAGGAGTGGTAAATCTTTCTAAATTATCATTAATAATGAATTCTATGAAAGCATAAGAAGTTAAAATTGCAAATTTCTCCATAATTAACAAAAAATATTGTTTAATATGAGAAAACATATTATTTCTTTATTTAAGGAAGAACTACATCATCTCTTAAAAATTCAAAACTAATGTGACCTTTTTCCCCACGATACCTGACAAGGCAATCTAATTTAATTAACCCTAGAACTGTAATCAAGAACTGGTTTCATTATGACAATTTTTAAACTTTTTTCCACAATTTCTATCCTATAGCTTCAAATTATAAAGAAAAGAATCTCCTTAAAAGTCTAAACATAACTGACCATGAAGAGAAGTATTTGCTTATACCCTTAAGGGAAAAAAGCAGTTCTAATAAAAATAACATAAAAAGCAAGAGAAACTGAGGCGTAACAAAATCTTATTGCCTAGGTTTTTTCCCTACTACATGGCCTTGCTCTTTTTGCCAAAAAACTGTTTGGAGAAAATCCAATCTTTGGAATACCCAATATTAAGTTTTCTAATATAATAAGAAGAGAGGAGTATTATTGGTAATGGTAGACTGGATCAGCTAAAATCCATAGGATACCAGAATTTCTAAACCACCCAGACAGGTTCAGTAATATAATTAGGTGTTCCTTTCTGTAATTCCTTCCTGAGTGTGTGTCATTGAAGCTGAAGGATTAAAATCTGCAGTATTAAGGAAGGAGCATGACAATATTGTCATGGAATATACTGAGTGAATACTTCCTCCTTCCAAAATGAATACCTTACACTTTCCTTCTAGTTATTTTAAGGTGGATTTTGGCTAAGGAGGAAGAAAGAAAGGAATGTCAACAAGACACAGAAACATTTCAGTCTATTGCCATCTTCAAATTATCTCTGAAACTAAGTTGCAATTAGTTTATTCAAGAGTTTATTGCTTTTTAAAAAAAAAATAGTACATGCTTTCCTATTATCATTTTTTAAAATTCTATGCCCTCTTAGTTAAGTGCTTTGGCATAAGCTGCCATCCAGTAATCTCACTGCTCAAGAACAGGTATGGTCCTATGTTTGCTCACCTTTACAAAGAAAAGTGGCTAACTGTCTTCCAGTGCAAAATCACCTCTCTTATGCTTAATATTTCTACATGACTTTTAAAAGCACAGCTCATCCTTTAGTAGCTATTCAAAGTTATCTAGTTTTTCCCATTAGTCAGGCCTCTAATTTTAAATTTCAGTAGGTAGCATTCAACCATATTGTCACATTATGTTTACCAATAGCTATATACTTATTCTTCAAGTATTTAATCCTTCATTTCTCTTATACTCAATATACTCTATTTTTAAAAATCATCCATGCTATGACAAATTATCCTTGTTTTGTTCGTTGCCATCATTTTCTTGTGGACTAGTGATCTTTACTTCTGGCTTTGGTGGTCTTTGAGGGTCCAAGTCAGCCTGAGGGAAAAATAGATGAAAATAAAGATATTCCGCTCTTTAGTTAAAGAGGCAATAAAATTTACAAGGAAAAAAAATGACTCAATATTGTCTTTAACCCTTATAAATATTTAATCCTTATAAATAATTCTATAGAAATACCTCTTCATGTCCACTGCTCACTCCTTGAGACTTTATTTCCTCATCCACCGCTTCTTGAAGCTCGTTATTAACCTGCTCCAGTTCCTCGCCGTTTTCTTCGTCGGTCCCTCCATTCACACGAGCAGCAGGATCTCCCTGCTCCTCCCTGTGATCCGGGATCTCCTCTGCTTGCTCTGGAGCTTCAGGCTCCTCCAGGTCTCCTTCTTCCTCTTTAACATCACCATTCATTCCTGAGAAGTCTTCCTTCTGTTCCACCTCCTTGTTTTCTTTCTCTCTATCTTCTTCCTCATCTACTATTTCTGCTGGCCTCTGATGGGTCAAAAGAAATAATAGATACAGATAGGAAGCAGAACAGATTTTTCCATGGCACGTTATAATATTATAATTATAGTATAACTGTCAAGTTAAATTTCCATACGTTTGCACATATACAGTATGTCCTGTGTTAACCTCTACTGAATAGTTACATATACCACTCTTCGCAAATATTTTCTCATTGAATTCTCACAATGATCCTTATATAAGATTGGTACTATTCCCATTTTACAGGTAAGAAAACTAAGGTACAGGGAGATCAAGAATCTAACCCAAGATTCCATTGCTTATAAACGGAAGAGCCAGAATGAGAACAAAGCATGTGACTGCAAAATTAATGTTCTTACTCCCCATGGCAAAGAGAAGATTAAATTATAAGATCCTTAGCCAATGTTTAGTGAAATGTCTGGCCCAGAGGGGGAGATTTAAAAAAAACTCTTTGGGGAGAGGTTATCATCTCCACCACTAGTGTTTGGTATGTATTTAAATTTCTAAGTATGAAAAAAGCGGACGACGATGCCAAGGATGTGAATCCAGGTTTTCTAACAAAAAGAAATGTGGACAGTTTTCCACATAATGCCTAAGAGAGCTTGCTGTATATTTGCAAACACAAAAATTGATTGTCGTGAAGATCCAAAGCCAAGAAACAATAGGTTCTTTCTATAAAAATGCTTAAGTACTTTATAAACTCCAAAGGAATTTTTACTGTTTTTTGGATATGTAAGTCTGTTTTAAAAGAGAACAAGAGGCAAAATTCCTGAGGCAAGATTTTGGAGAGAGAAAGACCCAGGTTCAAGTCCTGGCCAGGCACTGTCTGTTACCCAATTTCTTTGAATTTCAGATTCCCCATTTGTAAAACAAGAACGTAATAAAACTTCCATGGGGAGTAAAATAAGTTATATGTAGTACCTAGCAAAGCACTGCATGATCCTAAAAAAATAAAATAAAATATTTTATTTTATTATTTGTTGTTCTCATTCTTTCCTGAACCTACCATATTTCTTCATTGCCATAAATAAAATAAAAGTTTTTTTTAAGCATCAGGTAGAAAGAACATAGAATTTATTTTATGTTATGACCCCACACCTGACTCTTTCCAGCTATCTGACATTGAACAGGTCCCTCAATCATCTGGAATCTGGAAAATGAAGGTTTGCAATGCAATAACTCTGACCTCCCATCTGACTCTGGAAATCCATTCTCCTCTAACTGCCCAAATTCTTCTTGTGAAGTGAAGTGAAAGCCACTCAGTTGTGTCTGACTCATTGCGACCTCATGGACTGTAGCCTGTCAGGCTCCTCTGTCCATGGAATCCTCCAGACCAGAGTACTGGAATGGGTAGCCGTTCCCTTCTCCAGGGGATCCTCCCAATCCAGGGATGGAACCCAGGTCTCCCACATTGCAGGTGGATTCTTTATCATCTGAGTAAAGGGAAGCCCCAGATTCTTCTTATGGGGCTATAAGTAATGTTCTTATAAATTACCATAATGCGCTCAGTTTTGGAAGTAAAGGAGGGAGGAAATGGAGCACAGTAGACTAAAAATTCCAGATAAAATTCAACACATTATTTTGAACAGCAAAAGACATCAAAGAATGCAGAGCGGGGCAGTAACACATCACATGATCGCAGGGCAGGCGGAGAGAACAGTAACTCAAGGTGGGGTGAGGTGGCCTGAGGCCAGAGCTCACACATCTGTGCAGAGAGATTTCTACAGCACGGCATGAACTGCATTTACAGGTGGAGAACAAAAGACAGGCAGCAGACACGCTAAGCACCCATCCCCCGTACGAGCCAAATGTCACTCTCAGTCCCCATACATTCATCATTTCCTAAAACCCTCACAGGAACCCTACCAAATAGGCTTCTGAGGCCCATTATATGAATAAGGAAAGGGAGGAATCACTCAATGCTGCCAGCATCACAAAGCGGGTGAATACGCAGGGCTAAGGTGGAACCCAAGGCAGTCTCGTCCCAAAGTCCCATATTCTTCCTCACAGTAATAACACAAGCAGTTGATAACTTACCTAGTTGCTGCTGTAAGCGCACTCAAGGGTAATTTCAATGGCCAGAAAATATGACACATGCAGCTGACAATAATACTTTTACTGTTTAAATTACTGACCTGAGAATGAAACATTTCTGGATTTCTATTAAAGACCAGTCGATCAAGGGAAGGAATATTATGAAGATTACTGGGCAGGGTATGTGAAGCAGGATAGGACAAAATCCAGAAATATTACAGCACCAGTAGCCAGTAAGAATAAAACGATTTCTTTGCAAATTGTCTCTGAGAATTAGATAGTTGTCTATTAGTCTCCTGAAAAATGTAATCTTTACGATGCCTACACTTGCTTTAGGGTTTCCCTGGTGGCTCAGATGGTAAAGAATCAGCCTGCAATGCAGGAGACCGGGGTTCGACCCCTGAGTTGGGAAGATCCCCTGGAGACAGAAATGGCAACTCATTCCAGTATTCTTGCCTGGAGAATCCCACGGACAGAGGAGTCTGGCAGGCTATACAGTCCATGGGATCATAAAGAGTTTGACATGACTTCACCAGTAAACAACCACAATAAAACTTGCCTTATTCAAAACAACTTTGGGTTTTGGTTTTAAGGAGAAGTTAGCATTTTTAATACAAAATCTTAAATAATAACAACAGAAAACTCAAATTTTAGTGTAATCATTCAGGAATCTAGATGTGTCCCTTGCTTCTGAGAATATATTACAAGAGCTTACTAAAGTCTGCTAAGGTGACTACTGCTGTCTCAATGGGGAAAAGTCTGTTTTCCTTTCCTGACATCTGGATTTATACCTAAAAGTTGCCAAATGATAGAGTGTTGGTTTCTGGTTTTGAGTTTCTCATCTTACTCCTTTCTTTACTCCCAAATGTATATCCATTTTTTTTCCCTTTAATGAAAAGAGCTGGGCTGGGATATACACTAATCTCCTTTTAAGGACAGAGATACCCAGCCCTAAATTCAGGCTCTGTTCTCTTTGCTATTGTCACCACTACTAACAAGCAGTAATACGTTTTCATCCCATTATTCCTATTAGACTCTCTGCACAGCTATTTTAGTAGTCATCAAAAGAAGCCATATCTGGTTAGCTCAACTTTCAGAAATGCAAGATTATGGGACTGAAATACCAATTTGATGAATTTAAATAGGACGATAACATTAGTTAAAAGGCTCATAATCTTTTAAAATATCCTGAGTGTAGTACGAAATTTACTATTACAACACTACAATTCAGGGCAAAAAAGAAAGAAAGAAAAAATGCTTCTATGACAGATCTGTAATGAATAAATGAAAAGCAATGCGCTTTTTGGTATAATCTCCTTTGAAGCAAGCATTAAATTATTAAAGATGTTTCCAGTGTATACATCAATCAAATCATCCCCAGAAGGAGCATTGAATTTTACACCCATACACACACACGCGTGCAGATAAAATCTATACCATAGAAAGGGCTTGCAAAGAAGTAAAAAATTTAAAAAGCACTGCTTCTATAAGAGTGGGCGTCCATTAATAGACAGCTACATTATATTTTAAGTGTGCTCTCACTCTGCCTCATCAAAAACAAAACAAAACTTAGCAACTATTTAATTTCTTCAAAATCCCCAAGTTCTCAGCCTCTGCTTGTTTAGCTGAACCTGGCTGATTGCCCAGCTAAACAGGATAGTCACACCCACCAGACACCAGTGTCAGCGCACGGAGCAGGGGTGACTGTACACGGAGCCCACGTTCCACACCGCCTCTCACCCAGAGAACCTTACAAGGTCCAGATGAGGTTAACAGTTTCATCAGAGAAGAGTAGACACAGCACCGAAAGGGCGGGGTTAGAGGGTGTGGGGAGAAAGAGACGGAAAAGGTGCAAGTAAGAAATCACCACTTCAACTTGAGAAAGTGAAGGAGGAGGAAGAGAGACAGGTGGGGAAGAGCCCCTTTTCCCAGGTCCGATCACACTGTCCCTTTTACAGTGAAGGGAAGCAGAGCTCTCATACATGATGTCACTTCTCCTTCATGCAAAAGCCAGTTCTCATGTGATCCCAAGGGACTGTGTTCAGACTGAAGAAGATCATGAGGTGGGGGCAGGGAAGGGGGCAGTGGTTCCTAGACAAAATTTCTGCTGATGTTTTCTACAATGGTGATGTCAACTGGCAGTGTAAAATATATACTGTGAAAAATGAGACAGCTGTGGTCTGGTGGAAATAATGACCTCACAGAATTGAGTAAGGACCAAATGAGATCATGCACATGAAAGACCGTTACAAACTGGAAAAGCTACACATATAGATATATATGCATATATATATATATATGTGTATGTGTATATATATATATATATATATATATGTATGTATGTATGTTTATTACTGTTACCACTCCATTTTTCTTGCCCTGAATGGAAGGAGTTGAGAGGTTGTGAAACAGTATAGTATAAGGATTTGCACTAATGAAACTGTATTCTAGTGAGCCACTTAGAGCAGTATCCCTTCTAAATCTCATTCACGTTGAAAATAAATAAAATACAGCAAGACATAGCAGTCATCTTGATCTTTTTGGTTAATACAGGTAAAATGCAGGCTGATTGATGTTCAACTTCCAGTCCATTGAGATGGCTAGGTGTGATTTTGATAAACTAATCACCCTTGCTTTTAGTTACTTACTTTTATCTTTGCTTCTGAGTTCACTGTCAAGCACTTTTCACGACAAATTTAACATTCGAGAGCTTTCTTTGTTTCTGAACTCTATTCACTCTTAAAAGTAATACAAACGTGTCAGCAAGAGATACCAAAAAAGGATGACTTCCATAAATTAGCGTGTGCACTTAGGCAATGGATGACTTTTCAGTTGTAATGACAAGTTGGCAGTAGCCAGTCATTCATCCTGTTCCTTCTACCTTCACCTAGAAGGATCTACCTTCCCTCTATTAGACCTACCTTCTTTCAAAGTCATCCTTGACCCCTCAGACCAGTTGTCACTCCTTATCTGCACCCTCAGAACACCATTCAAACTCTAATCTCAGGGTACAGTTATCCCCTGCTTTGTGTGATATGAAAACAGTGAACATGAATTGCTATCGAGTAGATGCCTCAAACAATGCTTGGAATGCCTGTGGAATAATGGGGAAATATCAACCTTGGCTTCAGGGAGGCCTTCTGGAAGTTTCTAGAAGCAAGGGTTCTTTCTTATTGTCTTTGTGTCCATCACCCTGTTTCCCACAGGACTGTAATTCGTTGTCTTAAACTAAACCCAAATGTGCCTCCCACAGATAAAAGCCAGCATAGCATGTGCCTGAAGCAACAGACCATGGTGACAAGACTCACATCTGTTGGGCACTCTGCCTAGTACCTGATCTTATGTTCCATGCACTTCATATGCAAGATCATACTTAAACTAACTGATAGGGCCCACATGGGATCTCATTGTTGAGATGGCTCATTATGTTGACCTCACAAAGAATAAAATGATCAAGTGATCATTTTAGTGATCACAAGTGGATTCTTGAGACTGACCAAACCGCCCAAATGACATACTGTTTTCTCACTGGTGCCCACTTTCTCAAAGCTATGAGACCACCAGATTCCAGACCTCCAGCTATGTGACCACAGGACTCAGTTACGGGCCACAAATTAACCATCCTTTCAGAGAATTTTTCATTGGTGGGGTATAAGAAAGACCCCGTCAGAAAGGGAGAACACTGGTTCTCCTGAAGGGCCAGTCACCCTCTTGCTTCGCTCTAACAAATTTCCCTTTTCTCGCCTGACTGCCCGGCTAGCTCTCTTTTTCTCTACACTCGCCTTACACTAACCTCACCACCATTCAAGGAAACTGCTATTCTCATCCCAACTTGCAGACAAACAAACTGAAGCATAAAGAGTTAAATTTGTTCAAAACCCCACCAACAGAAACAGAGGGATATGAACACTTTTATGATCATGAGACTGTACTATTTCCCCAAGATAATGTAAGGAGAAACCTCCCAAACTCAACACCATGTTAAAGAGTTACTTCCAGTCTCATGTCTTCTAAGCAGTGCTTCTTCATCACCAGGCGTCTTGCTGAATGCAGATTCTGAGTCAGCACTACTGAGTCTCTGCATTTCCAACAGCTCAGGTGTGCTGATATTGCTGGTCCCTAGAGGGCACTTCAGTTCAGTTCAGTCGCTCAGTCGTGTCCAACTCTTTATGATCCCATGGACTGTAGCATGCCAGGCCTCCCTGTCCATCACCAACTCCCAGAGCTTACTCAAACTCATGTCCACTGAGTTGGTGATGCCATCCAACCATCTCATCCTCTGTCATCCCCTTCTCCTCCTGCCCTCAATCTTTCCCAGCATCAGGGTCTTTTCCAATGAGTCAGTTCTTCACATCAGGTGGTCAAAGTATTGGAGTTTCAGCTTCAGCATGAGTCCTTCCAATGAATATTCAGGACTGATTTCCTTTAGGATAGAATGGCTGGATCTCCCTGCTGTCCAAGGCACTCTCAAGAGTCTTCTCCAACACCACAATTCAAAAGCATCAGTTCTTTGGCGCTCAGCTTTCTTTATAGTCCAACTGTCACATCCATACATGACTAATGGAAAAACCATAGCTTTGACTAGACGGACTTTTGTTGGTAAAGTAACGTCTTTGCTTTTTAATATGTTGTCTAGGTTGGTCATAGCTTCTCTTCCAAGGAACAAGCATCTTTTAATTTCATGGCTGCAGTCACCACCTGCAATGATTTTGGAGCCCCCCCAAAATAAAGTCTCTCACTGTTTCCATTGTTCCCCATATTTTTCCCATGAACTGATGTACGGATGTGAGAGTTGGACAGTGAAAAAGGCTGAGCACCAAAGAATTGATGCTTTTGAACTGTGATGTTGGAGAAGACTCTCGAGAGTCCCTTGGACTGCAAGAAGATCCAACCAGTCCATCCTAAAGGAAATAAGTCCTGGGTGTTCATTGGAAGGATTGATGTTGAAGCTGAAACTCCAACACTTTGGCTACCTGATGTGAAGAGTTGACTCACTGGAAAAGACCCTGAAGCTGGGAAGGATTGGAGGCAAGAGGAGAAGGGGACAACAGAGGTTGAGATGGCTGGATGGCATCACCGACTAAATGGACATGGGTTTGGGTGGACTCCAGGAGTTGGTGATGGACAGGGAGGCCTACCATGCTCCAACTCATGGGGTCGCAAAAAGTTGGACATTACTGAGTGACTGAGCTGAACTGAACTGATCTTCGTTTTCTGAGGCTCTAATCCATATATAACATAGGCAAGAGCATCAATATACCACCACACCCAAAAGATATCTTTGCTTAAAATTTCTAATTATAATAATGCCTCACTAGATGGAAATCATAGTTTTAAGTTAAAAATGTCGATTTAGTTGAAAACTGGGAGAAAAGAGGACTGACTGTTGGGCTTCCAAGGTAGTGCCAGTGGTAAAGAATCTGTCTGCCAATGCAGAAAATGCAAGAGACACAGGTTTGATCCCTAGGTCAGGAAGATCCCCTGGAGCAGGAAATGGCAGTCCACTCCAGTATTCTTGCCTGGAGAATTCCATGAGCAGAGGAGCCTGGCGGGCTACAGTCCCTGGGGTTGCAAAGAGTTGGACACGACTGAGCAACTAAGCTCGGCACTGTTGACAGAATAACGTTCAGCCATAAAGACAGTTCTGCAAGATTTATTCTAATTACATCACCCTGTCACTCTTTCTTAAGAATCACTTTATAAAAAAAGAAACACATCATTGCCAAGGCAATAAATTAGGAAGATAGTTTTACCTACGCTTAAAGGTCTTCTCCCCTGGTTTTTATGTCGAATTTTAGCCAATTTGTGACTAAAATCTGAAGAGAACAGTTTTCAGGTAGATACTGAAAACTGCCCCATCCTGACCTTTCAAGATTAGCTCATGCCTATGAGTAATTGTGTAATACTGCATTCTGTATAAAGCTCGATTCTTATGTTTCACTGGAGTCAAGAAAGAGTATTCATTATACTTCACCCTCTTCACTCACTAAACTGATATACATAATGATCGCACAAATGCAGATAAATTTCAGCCTCACAGTCTCACTGACATCAAGAACATCCAGAGTGCAGCTAAATTAACAGACATATTATACATATATGGACAGTTATAGATAACATGTACCCTTAAACAGAGAAGTTTTTGTAAGTTGAGACTTTTACCTTTTTAAAATCATGTCATTTATCATAAACAATTGCTCTTAAAAGTTACTAGAAAAGTTATACTAGATTTTCTCCTTAACATGACACCAATGTTGATATTCTAAGCACCTTTTTGCCTGCATTTGCCTACATGCATACCTGATTATTTATTTTGAAAGAGCCCATCCTGAGAAAATGGTTGATTTGTATGGCAAGACAGAAGAGGTCTGGTACTTATTATTGCTGGCTGCATCCAAGCACGGATGGCTCAGGGGAAACCATAAGTATTCAGGTTTTCTAGATAATATGCGTGCAGCTACAAAGGTTAACTTAGGATTCCTGAGTGGTAAGAGGAAAGAAGATGGAATATGGAAATCATATGGAAATAAGCCACAAAATATAGGAAGCATCAATTACTTGGAAGGCATTTTCATAGACAGATGGGGCTGCTTAGATAACTTACACTTTAAACTCACATCACACCTTTGACTGTAACCACGGCACCAAAAATTAGAAATGGGAAAAGCATCTAAATAGCGCCTACAGCTGATGTCCCACCCACTTTAGAAGTAAATGTTGATTTTTCTTATATTTATATCAGAATTCCCCAAGAAATGTATTTGAAAGTCTAAAAATTTAAATGTATTTGAAAGTTTACCTTGCTATCTGAGGTAACAGCACCAGCTAGAACTTTCCAGGCAAGAGAGCCTACCTAACCACCCAGAAATCCTCTCCATTCTTGCCTATCATTCCTGCTCCATCCTTGAAACATCCTAGACCTAGAAACTGGAGCTCAGAACACCACCACCACCCCCAATAAAAATACCACCTTAGATGTTCATTTCTTGGTGTAACATTTGCTACCTTTGAAATTTGGGAGCAGGATTTGTTATAGGTGTTTCTGTGGATTTGATGGCAGAATTCAGGCAGAGATGTTGAAAGCAAAGAAGTTACTGCACTTGTTTTATTTCTGTTCCCATGGAGACTAAAATCATCTCCTACCCAAGCTGAATGAGGTGTTTCGAAATAATCAGTTTCAATTTTTCATGACAGCAAAGTACCACTTTCTGTTTTCAGCTTTCAGAGGCTTACTTTCACAAGGTGGGGGAAAATGGTTTGGATGTGGTTTGAAGTAAAACGATCTACAAAAAAAAAAAAAGAGCGGTCCTATTCAGACATGACACTGTAAGGACACAGGGAGAGTGAATCTTTGACCTGGCCACCTGCTCAGAGCTGACTAGCCCAGGCCCATTGAACTCCACATGGGCCCAGACACTCAAATAACACTTTGAGAGTTTATGTTTAGATAGCTATTTAGTCATCTTAGGAAAAAACCTTTCCCATTAAGTTTTCTCACTTAACAAGTAAATGTGGTCTTCTTTCACTTACATTAGAAATTCCTGAAGGCTACATTTTAATGTTTTAACACCATTCCTATCGATTAAACAGATCGACCAAGGGAATGTCACAGGAAGCCTCAGTGATGATGCACAGGGAAGTTTAGAAGCCAGAGCATCCTCATCTTAACTCTTCCTGCAGTGTGAGATGCTTGCAGCACCAAATAGGAATGCAAATCACTAACAGGAGGTTGACTTGAAGCTGAAAAGGCCAATTGCATACAATTCCTTTCATTTCAGGGAAGGCAGTGGAGCCAAGTAGCCCTCCACTCAGATGGAACCTGTTTCTGTTTGTGAGATACTTCAGTTCAGTTCAGTTCAGTTACTCAGTAATGTCCAACTTTTTGCAACCCCATGGACTGCAGCACACCAGGCCTCCCTGTCCAACACCAACTCCCAGACTTTACTCAAACTCATGTCCATTGAGTCGGTGATGCCATCCAACCATCTCATCCTCTTTCATTCCCTCCTCCTCCTGCCCTCAATCTTTCCCAGCATCAGGGTCTTTTCAAATGAGTCAGCTCTTCTCATCAGGTTGCCAGAATATTGGAGTTTCAGCTTCAACATCAGTCCTTCCAATGAATATTTGGAACTGATTTCCTTTAGGATGGACTGGTTGGATCTCCTTGCTGTCCAAGGGACTCTCAAGAGTCTTCTCCAACACCAAAGCTCAAAAGCATCAGTTCTTCAGTGCTCAGCTTTCTAGTCCAAATCTCACATCCATACATGACTACTGGAAAAACCATAGCCTTGACGAGACAGACCTTTGTTGGCAAAGTAATGTCTCTGCTTTTTAATATGCTATCTAGGTTGGTCATAATTTTTTTTTCCAAGGAGCAAGCATCTTCTAATTTCATGGCTTGCAGTCACCATGTGCAGTGATTTGGGAGCCCCCCAAAATAGTCTATCACTGTTTCCACTGTTTCCCCCTCTATTTGCCATGAAGTAATGGGACCAGATGCCATGATCTTAGTTTTCTAAATGTTGAGTTTTAAGCCAACTTTTTCACTCTCCTCTTTAACTTTCATCAAGAGGCTCTTTAGTTCTTCTTCACTTTCTGCCATAAGTGTGGTGTCATCTACATATCTGAGGTTATTGATATTTCTCCCAGAAATCTTGATTCCAGCTTGTGCTTTAACCAGTCCAGCATTTCTCATGATGTACTCTGTATATAAGTTAAATAAGCAGAGTGACAATATATAGCCTTGACATACTCCTTTCACAATTTGGAACCAGTCTGTTGTTCCATGTCCAGTGCTAACTGTTACTTCCTGACCTGCACACAGATTTCTTAGGAGGCAGGTCAGGTGGTCTGGTATTCTCATCCCTTGAAGAATTTTCCACAGTTTGTTGTGATCCACACAATCAAGGGCTTTGGCATAGTCAATAAAGCAGAAGTAGATGTTTTTCTGGAATTCTCTTGCTTTTTTGATGATTCAACAGATGTTGGCAATTTGAACTCTGGTTCCTCTGCCTTTTCTAAATCCAGCTTGAACATCTGGAATTTCACGGTTCATGTACTGTTGAAGCCTGGCTTGGAGAATTTTGAGCATTACTTTGCTGGTGTGTGAGATGAGTGCAATCGTGTGGTAGTTTGAGCATTCTTTGGCATTGTCTTTCTTAGGGAGTGGAATGAAATAGAAGCCCCTTATCTCCCAGCTTCCCTTCCTTGAGGTGTCCAGACAGAACGCCAAACCGTGTAGGTAGGCACCTCCCCATGCCCCCAGCAAGCTATGTCTGTGTGGGGAAGTGGTTTTTCCCACTACAGTATGGGTGTTTCTTCCATGGCCAAGAAAGAAGTCAAGACCAGCCTCCCTTCTGGTTCTAAACATTTTATAATTCTTATTTTAATATTGTAGTTCATGTGAGCCTGCTCAGTCGCTCAGTCGTGTCTGACTCTTTGTGACCACATGGACTATACCTGTAAGGTTCCTTTGTCCTTGGAATTCTCCAAGCAAGAATGCTGGAGTGGGTTGCCATTTCCTCCTCCAGGGGATCTTCCCGCCCCAGGGATTGAACCTGTGTCTATTGCATCTCCTGCACTGGCAGGCAGATTCTTTCAGATTCACTGAGCATTAGGCAGGTAGATTCTCTCAGATTCACTGAGCCACCTGGGAAGCCCTTATTTTAATATATCAGTCCTGAATATTCATCAGAAGGCCTGATGCTGAAACCAAAACTCCAATACTTTGACCACCCCTTGCAAAGAACTGACTCATTGGAAAAGATCCTGATCCTGGGAAAGATTGAAGGCAGGAGGAGAAGGGGATGACAGAAGATGAGATGGTTGGATGGCATCACTGACTCGATGGACATGAGCTGGAGCAAGCTTCAGGAGTTGGTGATGGACAGGGAGGCCTGGCGTGCTGCAGTCCATGGGGTCGCAAAGAGTTGGACACAACTGAGTGACTGAACTGACTGACCAAAAGTTCATTTAGGTTTTTCTGTAACCTCTTAAGGAATGAATAAACACATTTCACTGAAAGATTTTAATAACTCCATTTCATTGAAATAGATTTAGGGGTCTGGTCAGAAGCAACAGTCTTCTTCATCTTTCTGTGTGTTTTATGGCATGTGAACAAGTAACAGAAACAAGCTCTCCATTGACCTTATCATCCATAAGAGAAGCTGTAAGTGACCTCTCATTGTCTAAAAGGGACAAAAATTCTGTCAGTGGGTATAGTCGGACTTCAAACCTCCTATTTCTGGTGATAGCCTCCAGGCTGCAGATTCTTTAAATTGCCCTTGTGTTCTGTATGTGTAGATCATGCATCACAAACTCAAATGCCCCCAGGGGTTGGGCAAATAACACGAATGTGTAATTCAGGACAGGTGTGAGGTAATAGGGTGTGCTGAGACCTGTGGTAAACAGAAGAGTACCCAGGGCTTCCCTGGTGGCTCAGGGGCAAAGAATCTGCCTGCCAATGTAGGAGATATGGGTTCAGTTCTTGGGCTGGGAAGATCTTACATGCCACAGAGTAACTAATCCCGTGCACCACAAACATTTAGCCTGTGCTCTAGAGCCTGGGAACCACAATGACTGAGCCCACGAGTCACAACTCCTGGAGCCCACTGCCCTGGAGCCCGTGATCCACAAGAGGAATCACCACAATGAGAGGCCCACGTATCACAGCTAGAGAGTAGGCCCCGACTTGCCACAACCAGAGAAAAACCTGTGCAGAAACAAAGATCCAGTACAGCCAAAAATAGGTAAATAATTTTTAAAAGAGAGAGAGAGAGAGCATACAAGGCCCACTAAGGAGATTCTATATTGTAAGCCTTGTGCCAGCCAAAAACATTGTCTCATAGGAGCTTGGTCATAGGCTGCCAGTTTGTCATCCCTGGTGCAGAGTGTATGAAGACAGTTTACTTTCACTGTGATGAATTAGTGTGAAAGTGATTTCTGGTTAAACACAGCAGATTGAACAAATGTGTGGGCTTTTTTTCTTAGCCGTCTTCTGATTCCCCTCTAAAATTTAGGTAAGGGAAATTTTTAAAGGGATGAACCTCTAGGGACACAGGAGCCTGAAAAGGAAATAAGAGCCCCCAAACCTGGAAAACTGTCAAGCCAGTGGATATGGGAACGATAACAGCAGAACTGAGGAAGCTAAAATTTGAGTCTGTAGGAAGGGAGGGAGAGCCAAGAAGCAAGCTTTGCATGTTGGAAAAAAACTACAGAAGGGATTGGAAGCACCATCCATCTCTGAAAGAAGGGGCATAAAGTGTAACTAGATACAGGTGGATTGGCTTAGAGTCTTTAAAAGAAGGAGGTAGGCTTCCAAGATACTCTTTCTGCCCTTGGAAAAATAAAGGAGGCTTATTCTTTAAAGATGTTGAACCATAAAGAGGCTGGACTCAAGCATAGTGAGAACAAGGGCACCAAACTGAAACCCAGAAGAATAAACCTCTCTACTTAAACAGTCTTTACTTAAGGTATTCATGCCTCCTTCCCACAGTCAGATCCCAAAATGCTCACAGCCAAGCTTACACCATCATGATGAGAGATTGAAAGATTCTACTTAACAGAAACAGACCAACCCAAAGGAATAACACAGATATTGAAAGCTGGAGGTATGCCAATGAAATACAGCAAAATCAACCACTAGCCTGAAACTTCATTAGCTTGATGAGCTCTGCCAATGCACACAGAGTTCCCTAAACTAAACTCAACAGAGCTTAGTTGCTTCGCTCTAAACTCTAACCAAATATACATCCTAAATTTATACAATGATACATGTTAAATATATTGCAATTTTTTAAAAATCTAACCAGACAGCCAAGGAGAACCTCTAACATAGAAACAGAGATCATGAAGGTAGAAAGAAATAAGCAGGAAAAAGAGAAACACAGTTCAGGAAAAGAAAGTTTAAAATAATAACTTAATCCCTGGAGAGAAAAGGGAAGATATCACATACATAAAACAAAAATAGGATGCTATAAAAAGGAACAGTCACAGAATATGAAAGAGTTCTTAAAAATTTAAAATACAATGGCTTGAAAAAAATCAATAGATGGAAAATAAACTCTGAAGCTTATTGATTTTCTTAAGTTGAGAAAATAGCCAAAAAAAAAAAAAATCCATAAAGATATAGGAGGTCCTACACCCAAATACTTGGAGCTCCAGAAGAAAGGTAGAGAAATGAAGAGAAGAACATTACCTAAGAAATATTTTTTTCTGGAACTGAAAAATAAACATTTTCAGAATAAAACAGCCAGTTAAGTACCCAGTCCAATAAATAAAAAGACCTGCACCAAAGCACGTAACTGAAATTTTTCAGAATACCAAGAACTAAGAAAAGAGTTTAAAAGCTTCCAGAAATAGAAAAAGGATTATTTACAAAGGTGCAGGAAACAGAATGCCATCAGACTTCCCAACCATTCTAGATGGGAAGGACAGTTGAGTAACACTCTCAGAATTCTGAGAGAAGCTATGTCTAACCTAGAAATTTATATCTAGTCCTGCTTACAATCAAGTTTGAGTAAAAGGGAAAAAAAAAACAAACCATTTCAGACATGCAGAGCCTCAAAACATGACAGTACCTCCTGTGAAGCTTTTCCCAGGCAGCTGCTAGAGGTGAGGTCCACAAAACCAGCAAAGGTATGCCCAAGAAAGAGGGAGATGCAGAACCTAATAGGGAACCCACCTCCTGGAGAAGCAAAAGAACTTCCCAAAATAGTGGGGCAGAAGAATACCAGGAGAATTCTGAAATCTAGGTCCACAAACCAACCAACCAGCCTGATGACTGAGGCAGATGATTGAAGGGCTTGAGGAAAAGACAGACTTGAGATTTATTTATTATTGTCACTGTGTACATTTGAGTACATCAAGAAGAGATCAATAGTCCTGGTAGTTGGCAGATGGCTAGGAAATAGCTACACAAATGACAAAACTAATCAAATGAAAAATTAGAAAACTAAGCAAAATTAAAAAAAAAAACATAGGGAATTACTAAAATAGGGAGGAGGAAAAAATATTACATGATAAAGAAAAAGTGACTATCCTATATGGCTCAGCTAAAATAATACTTCCAGAGTAAAAATAATGTGCAGATAGAATACTGATTTGGAAAAAAATTTATTATAAAACTAGAATGTAAAGAAAGAAGGAGAAAGGTGTGTGCGTGAATATGGCCTGATTTGGTGGGTGGAGGGGGAGGCAGGGGTTGGTAAGAGATCTAAATAATTATCTTCCATCATCATTACAGGTAAAATTAATAGATAATATCTAAATTTGAAAAGGAAAATAAGGTATTTAAGATGTCACCAATTAAAAGGATCTCCATAATGTTATATGTCTTAGAATTTTTAAAATGCCAATTAAACTATGACATGTCATCACTTGTAAGGCTCAAAGATCTCAGAGGTATTAAAATACAGTGAAGAGAACATGTGGTTTAGAAACATAGCCATATATTCCATGAGAAATAGCTAATAGCTCAAATCAGATCTGCAGAGAGGGAACCCAGGCGGGAAAGGCTGGGACAAGTGGTTGCTATTTTTGTCATAATTTTTGTTAGATTGGGTGATTTTTTTTAGAATAGTATACATGCAGCTTTGTTATTAAGGATTTATTAAGTTTTAAATCAATCAATAACAAAATGGTATATATCAAAACTCCAATTCAAAAAAAAAAGCTTTCATTGTTCCTGTTTTCATGTTGCTGGCTTAAATATCATTTAAAGAAACTATTTACCATTAAAAAATATCTTGCAATTCTCATTTTATTACTGGTTTTTAGTTGCTAAGTTGTGTCTGAATCTTGCAACCCCATGGACTGTAGTCTGCCAGGCTCCTCTGTCCATGGGATTCTCTAGGCACAAATACTGGAGTGGGTTGCCATTTTCTTACTCAAAATCTACTACAAAATGATGGAAAATGCTATAAAACAATCCAAGACCACTCTGAAGTTACTATCTACGTTTTCTGCTCTCTCTTCTCAAATGGCACAAAATCCAAAATATAATTGTTTCTCGCCTATTTTATAGGTATTTATTTGCCTGTGTGTTTGAGATGGTGGCTTCTCCTGCCTGATCTTTACCTACTAGAGACAGTTTACTTATCTATAATGGAACAGTCTCATTTCTTGCCTCCTTAGCTTGGAAAAGCATCAGTTTATAAATGGAGCATATTGACACATACGTCATCAGTGCTAGGGTACACAACCACAGATACTGGTTAATCAGGCACTTGCTTCACTGCTTATGGGAAGCCAGATTGATTTGCAATGTGCATGCAAAAAAAATTATTTTTTAAAAGAGTATTTTATTCTTATGAGACCTAAACTCTTCCCTGAGAAAAGAAATTGGTTTTGGCCTCCCCAAATCCATGAAAGAATGTGATATGCCTTAGTTTCCCACAGGTTTGGCAGAATTAAATCCAGGATTGTTAACTTGTCTCTCAAAAAAAAATTAGGCATCCAGACCTTGGGACAGAGCTCAGACATGGTTTTAGCTGAAATTAGTACACAACGCCCCATTACACACACTTAAACACACAAACACAAAGCCAGATGGGATGTAGAGGCTGTGAGAGATCTAAAATTTTACCATACTTAACAAGCTGACACATTAGCTTGCCATCTTTTCATGGATGCTGGCAGAAGACAAGAGACTACTGGCTCAGAGACAAAGGACTTTACTGCTCACAGCAACAGCAGTAGGCAAAGGATTGGCATTTGTACCTACTGCCCAAGGCTCCGTTCCCACAGGGCACCGTAAAGGGGGTGATACACATGGTGGCTTGCATTATAGCAGAAGAACCCCAAGCTTAGGGAATCCAAATCATTTTCTCCAAATATTTTCATTGTGATGAAACAAACATAATATAAAAATTTACCATTTTAACTAGTCTTCAGCATACAATTCAATTGGCTGCTGCTGCTGCTCAGTCGCTTCAGTCGTGTCCGACTCTGTGCAACCCCATAGACGGCAGCCCACCAGGCTCCTCCGTCCCTGGGATTCTCCAGGCAAGAACACTGGAGTGGGTTGCCATTTCCTTCTCTAATGCATGAAAGTGAAAAGTGAAAGGGAAGTCGCTCAGTCATTTCCGACTCTTTGGGACCCCATGGACTGCAGCCTGCCAGGCTCCTCCGTCCATGGGATTTTCCAGGCAAGAGTACTGGAGTGGGGTGCCATTGCCTTCTCCGTTCCTTGGGTTAATAATTGACGTTTTGCAGGGAGGAGGACATTTAATACTCTTCCCCCAGATCACTTCTGCGCTTTGAAGTTAGACCTGGATACAAATCCCACTCTTCTACTTAACAGTACAAGTGATGAGCAAGTAATTCTACCTGTAGGAGCTTACCTTTCATATATAAGGTGGGGGTGATAAGATCTACCTTACAGGGTTGTCATCACAATTCTATGAGCTTAAAGTGCCCAGCACAGTGTGTGCCTGGCACTCAGTAAGTACTGAATAAATTGTAGTTATTGCTTCACGAACATCACCATTAGGGCAGGTTCTTGGCATCCCTGGTGGCTCAGATGGTAAAGAATCTGCCTGCATCGCAGGAGACCAGAGTTTGATCCCTATGTAGGGAAGATCCCCTGGAGAACAAAATAGCAACCCACTCCAGCATTCTTACCTGAAAAATCCCATGGACAGAGGAGCCTGGCGGGCTACAGCACATGGGGTTGCAAAGAGTCAGACACGATGGAATGACTAACACTTCCACTTTCTTCTTTTCTGTTCTTACTTATGATCAGCTTTACACTAATGTCTCCACACTCTCACTTAGTTTCTCACAATATTTATGACATAGCTACTTAAAGCAAAGATCTATGGAGCAAAGATCACCAGACCACAGGAGAATGACTCTAAAACCTGACTTTGTAAGCATCTCATGCCAACCCCCTAAGCTAGACAATCCTAGTTCTATTACCAATAGGTTCAAAGAAATACCTAAATAGGTCAAAACCTACTCTGACCTTTTGTTACCTGGTTTTCTTTTCTTCAAACTGACATCAATGTGTTGAAATTGCCCAGCCCTTAGCCATCTGTTTAATCAGTCTCTCTTGCATACTTGTATTTTAATAGGCTAGCATTCTTGTGTCAAATAAGAAATCAAGCTCTGTGGACTCTTTCCAAGACTGTTCAAGCATTATTGAGATCAATCCCCTCTATATCCCCTCCTCTTTCTGGTGATCATCCAACTCACAGTAAAGAAATACCTATCACAGATTACAAAACTTAAGTGATTAACAGATCTCCCTTCCATAATAATGCTATGACTTTCCCTTGATATTTGGCATTTTTGACTCTGGAGTATAAATTAGTCTTGGTTCCCACTGCTATTAGGTGTTGTACATACTTGATGATTTCTCTTCTTTGTCTTAAAATATAATATTTAATTATAGCTTCGCCAAAGACTTAAAATCCCAGTTTCCCTCAGGGAAAAAATGCCTACAATTGGAGTTTATGAAAAATTGTTAGTTGCAGCTAATCCTGGGTAATAAATTGGATTTTGGAAATCTATGTGATTTTTAACACACTAAGCTTTTCATCAGGAAGGTGACGCTTAGAGAAAATGCCTTTGGAATGATCAGGCAGTAACTTCACTGATGCAATGTTAAGACAAATACAACTGAGAACATCATCTATGGAATTTGTTGGATTGTGAAACTTGCTCTTTGAAAAGGAAACATCACATAATAGTCAGAGAACAAGTGGCAATTTCTGGTGATTTTGTATTCCCTTGAGCCTGGGATTATGAATTCCCCCTTCCTCACTTAAATTCCAATCCTCCACTTACAATTGTAAGGAACCTGGCTGGATTGTATTAAAAAGCCTAAATGACTTTTATTTCTTGTGTCATTTAGCCAGAATGAATACTACTTCGTTGCTTCTCTAAGAACATGTGTACACACACACACACACACACACTTCTACAGCACAGTGTTCCACTGGCTGAAAAAGAAAATCAATACACACTTAGCAAATATTTGAGCTGCATTTATGTAAACAATTCCTTCGCAAAAAACAAATTCCAACCATAGCCATTTCAAGGACCCTAAAGGAGAGAAGACAACAGCACTTTCAAATTGCTGTTCTAAATGGAGGACTCTTTTTTCTAGATAAAATCCCTAAGCCAATACTCTTTTGTATCAAAACTTCTCCCTCTGTTTCTCATACCTGACTCCAGCCCAACTCATTCTTCAGTGCTGTTTATTATATACCACTTTCTGTAACAAAAACTGTCCTAATGGCTCCTCTTTGTAGGAATACTAGGAAAAACTGAAGGTGTTTTATTTTTGAGGTCATTCAGTCACATAGCTAGCCCCTGAGAAGGTTTAACGCATATCTGCATGAGAACATCCCACAAAACTTGAAAGAAAATGGTAGTCACTGGTTCACACGTCTTTTTACGGTGGCTACCTGGTCCACTGGAATCTCAACTTGAGTGTCTTCATCTTCTTGGACTTCAGCTGCCCCCCGCGTTTCTGATCTCTCCTCTCCAGCTTTGAAAATACCTTCATCTATAATTTGAGACAAATACACAGTGAAAATCAAAATCCAATTGTGACATCATGTGGCTGAATGTTGAAATTACAATCAAATTCCTAATGAAGATTCTTTTTGAATAGGTATTCTGGTTCCCCTTGTATTGGCAAGATTTTTGTGGCCCCCAATTCTTCTAGATTTTCACCGGGAAAAGGGTCAGTGACCAAAACAAGGCTGATCCACAAGAACAGGGCTGTGTCCCAGCCCCCCTCTCACCTTCTGCTACTGATTAAAACAACACAGATATTTAGAAGGGCAAGATTTCCCACCTACTATCTCTCTTCTCTCCTCCTAGCCATGAAGCAATGATGATGCTTGATGCTTGAAAATACTACTTTTAGCAATTTGCCTTTCCCAAAATAATGCTATACACTGAAAATAATATATTTGAATAATTCCCTCCATTCTGAGTAACATCAAAAATATTTTTACCGCAACAGAATCAGAGCTACCTCCGTATCTCACACAAATCAATCTTTCATTTTGCAGGTTTCCACAGGATTTTCATAACATTTGTCTTAAAATCCTTAACTATAAAACATAACCCAAATCTTTAAGAAGTTAGGTTAAGCTCCTTTGATTTGTTCTCCTATGGAAAGCAATAAGGACTGTTCTCCATATTTGAAGTCATTTCAACATCTTCCCTCTGTCTTCTCTTCTCCAGGCCAAGTAATCAGAGAATCACAGGACCATTCGTCATTCTGTCTGTCTGTTTGCCTCAGGACAGGTCTAATGCTTCAGTCATTCTCAAGGATGTTTCCTCTGCCCTGTCATTTAAAGTCTCCAGGGATGGAGATCCCACCCCCTTCTCTGATAATCTATCACAGCATGTGAATACCCTTACAGTCTAGAAAATGTTTTCATCTTTTGTCTTGAAACCCCTTCTACTTCTCAGATGGAAACTTGTCTCTCGGAGCACAGATGTTTAACACATTCCACATGATAATAATTCATACTGTTCAAGTTGGGAAGTCACTCTTCATAAAGCATAAAATACAACTTTACATTCGCTGAGGCTCAATTATATGTGAGACACAATAGGAGCCAACGAGACCATGTAAGATACAAATGAGATTTAGATTTCTTTCAAGTTGCTTACAGACTAATGAGCAGACAGAAATATATACACATCATCAATAAAGTGCCCTGATGTAAGAGGAATAAGGTCTATAATAGAGCCCTGTGGAAGCTTAAAGATATAGCCAAGTGAAAAAGGAAGACAGGAAGAGGGAGAGGAAATATAACCAAACTCAAGTCCTTTTCATTTCTCCTAGAGAAACCGTTTTCCTTTTTAATTACTTCTCTACTATCCTTTTTAAAAACCAGGAATAACATGGCTGCCCTCAAAGCTGATAGACGTGTTATATTAATTCATTTTTTATTGAAGTATAGTTAATTTACAATGGTGTGCTAGTTTCAAGTATATAATAAAATGATTCAGTTACACACACACACACACACACACACACACATATTCTTTTCCATATTTTTTCCATTGTAGGTTATTATAACATATTGAAAATAGTTCCCTGTGCTATACATTAGGTCCCTGTTGTTTATTTTATATATCAGTTCAGTTCAGTCACTCAGTCGTGTCTGACTCTCTGCAACCCCATGGACTGCAGCACGCCAGGTTTCCCTGTCCATCACCAACTGCCAGAGCTTCCTCAAACTCATGTCCATCGAATCAGTGATGTCATCCACCATCTCATCCTCTGTCAGCCCCTTCTCCTGCCTTCAATCTTTCCCAGCATTAGGGTCTTTTCTAAAGAATCAGTTCTTCACATCAGGTGGCCAAGTATAGGAGCTTCCGTTTCAGCATCAGTCCTTCCAATAAATATTCAGGACGATTTCCTTTAGGATGGACTGGTTTGTTCTCCTTGCAGTGATCTATACTATTTCATATATAATAGTGTATATATGCTAATCTCAAACTCCTAATTTATCTCCCCAGTTGCTATCCTCTTTAGTAAGCATAAGTTTGCTGTTTTGTGTGTGTGTGCGTGTGTGTGTCTGTGAGTCTGTTTCTTTTTTGTAAATGAATTCATTTGGATATTTTAGATTCCACATATAAGTGATATCATGTGATATTCGTCTTTCTCTGTCTGACTTAATTGGTCTAACGGTTATGTCCTGACTCGATTGAATCTTATGACTGAAAATGTAGATCCAAAATGAAATTGCAGCTCAGCATGTCAGAAGAAAGAATACAGAAAAACAAAAGAGAAAACGTAATGATGTTCTCATGTACTGATGTTTAGCCTGGAGTAAATGCAGAAAGTTTTGGTCACAAGCTCAACAAAGCAATTCTTGAGCTAAGAAAAGTACAGGGAAGGCAACTTCAAGGGGCAAGGAAAATAGCTTATAATTATTCTGTCCAAAAAGAAGAGAAGTGAAAGGGAGTAATCCAAGTCTATAAAATTGGAGTCAACAAGGAGAGAGTAAGCGGTTATTTGTCTCTCCATCAAATTCTGGAACACAAAACTCAACAAAATAATAAAAACTACATTGATGGTAGAAGACATTAATTAAATGAAAGAAAAATAAATTTCCCTTTATCCACGTGTGAAGTTCATAATTCTGAGAATGTGTAGAGGCAGAATAAACTAATTTCAAATAGGGCTGCACATTTTATCAAACATTATCTCCAAAATGGTTTAAAAAGGAAAGTTCAGTGTGTTTGACATTCCTTTCTGCCTTCTGAATTACTTTAAAAGACAACAATCATAGTAATCCACACAATGTCCTTTAAAGACAGACGCTGGTCCCGGTAGACTATGACCTATGTCCATGACTTTTGGGGATGACATATTTGCCTCTGAGTGTTGCACTTGCTTTCAAAGAGACCACAAAGAGAAACCTACAGATACTAAAGAAATATATTGTTGATGCTCACATTCAATGAAATGTTTAACTGTATCCAAGCAGAGCTCTGGATGGCTTGCAGATGTGTTTTAGGATAACCATTTCACAGGAAAAGAAGAACGAGATCAATAATAACAAATAACATGGAAAGGGCACTGAAATGGAAAGACGGCAACCATGAGGACAGAAACAGCAAGGAGCCAAGTCAACAAAGCTCAGCATTGTGTACAGTCACAAAAACACAGAACACAAAGGTAAAAGTGTTTGGTTGAGGTGTGGCGTGAGATTTGTTCATCACCAAACGGAGATGCACAAGCCACCTCCTTCAGTAGCATGGAGCAAGAAAGGAAGGTTGTAAATAAATAAACAGTGGTGGAAAAAAGAACAGTGAGAAAGTTACTTTATGATAAGAAAAAGGACTTGAATTTTTATTAAAAATGTTGTATGAAATTTAAAACAGAGCAATACAAATTTCTAGCAGAAATTTTTTAAATAGCATTTTCTGATTATAGGTTATTTAATCTGGATGCATGCATTTTAGAAAACTTGGGAGATGAAGAAAATAAACATCCCATGACCCAGAGATTCTCTTCCCTACCTCTTACATGCTCACGTGTGCACGCACACACACACACATATATACACGCTCATAAAACTGAGATCCTAATGTATATATAGTTTCAAAAGATATTTTTACTTTAAAATGTCATGAGTACTTCTCATGTCAGTAAATGTTATTGGAACACATGATAAATTGATGGGTCCATATTGCAATTAATTAATGGATGATGAGCCTGGATTCTTGCATCTTCCCATACTTAGAAAAGCAATAAAACCATTTACTAAGTAAGCTGTCTGCTCCTCAAAAATACCACTGACCTTCTACTGAGATGAGTGCTGGATTGAACACACCCCTTTGTCAAAATCACATATGTACTGGCTTCCCTCTTTACCACTTCAGAACAGTTCTAAGAGCTCTCAGAGAACACCTCCCAGGTTAAAATCCTCAGATTGGCTCAAATAAAATTCTCCATTTCTTTCTTAGATTGACTACTGACTAATTTTTTTCATGGAAACTACGATGTTTTTTTCTATATGTACATACCTATGATAAAGTTTAATTTCTATCAATAAATTAGGCACAAGAGAATATCTGAATTTCCAGCACTACTATTCCTTTTTAATATTTTGTTTTTATTTATTGATTTGGCTGTACCAGGTCTTAGTTGTGGCATGTGGGAGCTAGTTCCCGGACCAGGGATTGAACTCAGCCCCCCGCATTGGGAACACGGTTGTCTTGGCCCCTGGTCTACCAGGCAAGCCCCTGGCATCACTACTCTTGCACTCCGGAGCCACTATTAGGTAAGATAATGGTTCCTTTGAACACAAGCACTGCAATGCCTCTACAGTACATCTGGTAACCAAGAGGGTTACTGAAGTGTTTAAAGAGTGGGGATAAGCTGGACACAGGGCTGATTCACCTCCTGGGCAGGAAGAGGCGGGAGGGCGGGAGGGCGGGAGGTTTCGTGGTGCGTCTCAGAACAGAATGCAATTTAAAACTTATCAATTGTTTGTTTCTGGAGTTTTTCATTTAATATTTTTCAACCATGGTTGACTGTGGGTGACTGGAACTGCAGAAAGCAAAACCACAGACAAAGGGAAACTACTGTACTTCATTCAGGGCCAAACTGGATGTTCAAAAATATGATGAACATTCATGATGAGTGTTCAAAGGCATGTGAATGTTTAATGTGAAAGTTCAAGAGCAGACCTGAAAACTAGAAAATTAAAAATAGCACCAAAGACTTGCCAACAAGGCCAAAATACAATGGTAAAGAATTAGAACGACACAGTATGTTCCCCTTCTGTCAGTGCCACAGTAAAAAGGAACTAAAGCGGGGCAGATGAGGGGGACAAGTTGAGAGATTGGGACTGACATATAAACACTACTATAGATATACATATATATATACATAATAGATAGTTAATAAGAACCTACTTATAGCACAGGAAACTCTAAACTCTTAATGATCTATATGGAAAAGAACCTAAAAAAAAGGTGAATATGTGTTTAACTGATTTACTTTGCTATATACCTTAGACTAACATACAACACTGTGAATCAAATATAGTCTAGTAAAAATGAATTTGAAAAAAAGAAAATCACAAAAAAGGCTATTAAACATACACCCCATGGAAGAAGGCAAACATAAAACATTAAAAACTTAAAACACCTGCTTGCAAGGATAGATAACACAAGAAATTTAAGATTTTTGCAAAAATATTGAGTTTTTCATCAAGGGTGGTATTATGCCAGCACTTCAAAATGGAAATGATTGTATAGGTATTGCTACCCATAGCTCAGATGTCCTAACCACAACTCAGTAGGTGCTACCTAGGATCGGCTTCCCAGCTCGCTCAGTGCTAAAGAATCTGCCTGTCAATGCAGAAGACGCAGGTTCTATCCCTGGGTTGAGAAGATATCCTGGTATCCTGGAGAAGGAAATGGCAAGCCACTCCAGTATTCTTGCCTGGAAAATTCCACGGACAGAGGAGCCTAGCGGACTATACTCCATGGGGTTGCAGAGACATGCCTGAGGGACTGAGTATGCATGCTACAGAGAGTAAGGGCTTCAGCCTCCAATGGGACACACAATTACTTTTATTGTCCCTCAAATTTACATAAAAACAGGAATTTAGTCTTATTCCATCCCAGCATCAACAAGTGGCCTTTCTGTCAGATACCGTCAGCCTGTGAAATTCTGGTGCACTGATAATCATCTTACCCACATTCAAGATTTCTTCTAACCCTTATTACAAGCCTTAACATCATTTTCAACTGCTCATGTGCCAAAGACTCTCTAATCTCTATCAGCCTCTTCATAGATCTCCAAGTTCATATATCCAATTACCTAACTTGACAACTCACCTTGGATGTCTAATGGGCGTCTCAACCTTAACGTACTCGTAAGAGAACTCTGGGTCCCGAGCCTAAACTGTTCATCCTCTATATTCCTCACCTAATAACATAGCACTACCAACAAACCTGGGAATTCTTATTTCCATCTTGCTTTCACTCCCTGTATCCATTCCATTCTAGCCCTGTCAATTCAATCTCCTTTTAAATGTACCCCAGATATGTGAATATTATTTCCAGCTCCACTATCAACTTGGTTCAATCACCACTATCGGTTGGAGGAGCTATTACAACAGTTTACAAAGTAGTGTCCCTCTGCTTCGTCTCTTGCTTTCCTCTAGATTATCCTCTACACAGTAGTCAAGTAATATTAACAGATGATAAAAATTACTACGAAACTCTCTAACACTTTCCAACATACATAGAATCCAAGTTCCTTACCATGGCTTACAGAGATGTAATCTGGTCCTGAACTCCTTTTTAGACCTCATTTCATACCAGTTTCTCTTTGCCCATTAAATTCCAGGTACATTTTGTTTCTCCAACAGCAAACTCATTGCTACCTTATGCCTTTGTCGTTTTTACACCTTCTCCCTGGAATGCTCTTTCTTCCCTTTTCCCATGATTAGCTGTTCCTTCTTCAGATCTCAGGAAACCTGCCTTCTACCAATTCAAGTCATTCACCACAATGCTGTTTCAACTCTCTCACTAGCATTTATTACTAGCTGGTATTTTTCTTGTTGATTGGGTGTTTTAGTGTTTCTCGGTCTCCACTAAAGTGCAGGCTCCAAGAGAGCAGGCACCACACCCTACTGTTTGCTGTTCTTTGCCTAGCGTAGAAGAGAGCTCAGCACACATGTGTTCAAACGGTGTCTGTTGAAAGAATGAAGAGCAAACACCCAAAAATATTTGCTGCGTGGAGACAGAATATAAAGACAGTACAATGTGAAAGCCACTAGCCTGGTCCATTAATTGTGTTGTTATAGGGTTTTGGCCCCAATCTGGCCACACTTGGCACCTCAGCATTTAAATGAGGAGGAGAGAGAGGGGGAAGTGAAGAGAAAGAAGACTGGCATAAAAGCAACACAGGGGTCAGTACAAATGAGGCCATGTGTGGTAGGCATAATAATATGCTACCCAAGATCTCTCCACCCTAATCTTCAGAAACTGAGTAAGTCACTTTGTGCAGCAGAGGTGAATAAAGGTTGCAGATAGAATAACCGTTGCTAATTAGCTGACCTTGAGATGGGGAGATTATCCTAGATTATTCATGTGGACCCAATGTCATCACAAAGGTCCTTGGAAATGAAGGCGAGTGGCAGGGGGATCAGCGTCAGGTGAAGGACCATGGGGCCGCTGCTGGCCGGGAAGATGGAAGGAGGCCACAAACCAGGGAATTGCAGCCAACCCCCAAAGCTAGCAAAGAAGAGAAAGTTTCCTCTTCGAGACTCTAGAAAGTCTAGGCCCTTGCCAACACCGTGATTACAGCGCAGTGAGGACCATTTTGGAAATTCTGAGCTCCAGAATGGTCAGGTGATAAGCCTGTATGTTGTTTCAAGCCATCATGTGTTACAGCTCTAACGGGCAACTAATACACTGCTCCAAAATAATGATCTAGAAAGAAGAGCGGGGGCAAGAGCTTTCACAAAGCGGCTTTCTGACTCCTGCAGACACCTGCTGAGGGAGGGCAGACACCCCGTTCCTCCTGCTATGAAGGCACGGGTTAAAAAAAACCTCCTGCAAATGTGCAGCCTTCTATTTTCCTTCTCTGTTACTACCTCCATTTCTCACTGCCCTACAGTGTACAAAAAAAAAACCCACCCCAAGATACCCACACATCTGCCAGAAAGAAGAAAAGGGATTCGATTTTTTTAAAGTCCTCCCCTACCCTAAAATCTTCGTTATAAAAGCCATTTGCTAACAAACTAAAGAGCGAGGATAAATTTGACACACAATACTGCTTTCATTCAATTACTACACTGAGGATCAAATTCAACGCTTGGATGCACACTACACCGAAATTCAGCTCTAATCTCTTTCCTTTGAATCATGAATAGACATTTTAGTGTATATTACACAGCAAAGCAATAACAAACACTCTAGTAAAAATAAAAATGCTCCTCAATTATTTTTCACTTACCCCTTATGAATTTTATTGCCTAAAAAAATGAAAGCAGAGCTGCTGAGGTAGCGCAGTCATGTCATCACCATGTAGTTTGTAATAAATACGAATCTGTTTCCCCTACAGAAATGGGATACAAATGCTTATGCATTTTTAACCTTTCTACAACTACAATGGCAGAAATGAAAGCCATTCCTTATTTCATTGCATCAGTATTTAGGAACATTTCAGTATTTCAATATGTTAAAACTGTTAATGTTAAGTAAGAAAAGTTACCAACTAATCAATGAATGATACGTTCATGTAATTGGTGATAATCAGTATTTAAGCCCAATAATCTTGTTTAAGGCTCCTCTTGTGGCTCAGTGGTAAAGAATCCACTTGCAATGTGGGTTCAATCTCTGAGTCAGGAAGACCCCCTGGAATAGGAAATGGCAACCCACTCCAGAATTCTTGCCTGGGAAGTCGCATGGAGAGAGGAGGCTGGCAAGCTACAGTCCATGACGTCACAAAAGAGTCAGACACGACTTGGCAGCTAAACAACAACAAAAATCTTGTTTAAAGGATACTTTCTCACCAGATTTATTAAAAATCCTTTTAAAATCGTACTATAAACTATAACTGAATGTGTTCAGTATTTGAAACTGATTAGAACTTATCAGGACAGAAAAAAAGAAAACTAACAGAATAATGGCCAGTTTTAAATAGTTTCTGGAAATACTAGATATCCTCATAACAACTTGGACAATATCTCCCTTATAGGGCTCCCCTGAATTAAAGTTTATTATCATCAGGCAGAATGAAAGACTAATCAAGTAACAGCTAACGTTCTAAGAAGCTCTACAAGTAAATAAGAAAGTTTAGTGTGACCATATGTTTATCCATAAACATTTTACCATGCTTTACTACTGAGACTTTCTCATAAAAATATTAAATTAACTATAAAATATTAATTTTGAAAAGCAGCTCATTAAAGCCAGTAAATTACTGAGAAAAGAGCAAGGAGTTTATGGCTTTCAGTATATAATATTCTAAGAAGGGAAAAGTACACAGACCTGTTTATAAGGAAAATCATGCTGTTTTTATCTGTGTCATCAATCACTCGAGGCAGAATTCGAACTAAAATTGGTAAGAAGGTGACACCCAAATAATGTTCATTAGCTAATAAGGTTAATGTGAATTATGCTCATATGTAAAATATATTTAATTTCCAACAAAACTCTTCTCAGATACAGATTGTGGTCATCACAACATCTTAATGAAATTCAAAGAAAGCACTTTTGGAAAGCGGACCCTGCATGAAGTTTAGCAAGCAGTGAGTTTGAGAAGAGGGATTCCCATGTGATAACACTTCCTGATGAAGAAGGTGCCGGCCAGCTCTTCTCTGATCCTCATAACAACTTGGACAATATCTCCCTTATAGTGCTCCCCTGAATTAAAGTTTATTATCATCAGGCAGAATGAAAAACTAATCAAGTAACAGCTAACGTTCTAAGTACATCTAATTTAGTACAGCCATATAACCCAAATGTTTTTTAATCACTAATCTTCCCCATATGTTTCATTATGACCCATAAACTCAAATGGAAACTCTTTACAGGAACAAGAATATCACAGTGAGTGATATTTTTCTTTGGCAATTTAAAATATTATATGAAAATAACTTCATCCACTTAAATAGGCTGAGTTTTCTTAACTGCAGCTTAAATGGTATCTGGCTTCTTTCTGTTTCCTGACTCCTACTCCAGATATTATCATCTGTTATGTAATTGATGTTTAAATTTGACTCTTAACTCTTTGCATAGACTTACTCTTAACCACTGTGATTATTTTACCTTGACTTTAAATGGGGATAACAAAATTTTCTAAGTGTAGGCAGAAAATAAAAGTAGTATTATTACCAATGATTTCCCCAGATCAAAGGTAATTTTGTTATCTTCATTTCTATTTTATTCCTTTTAGATGTTTTAGATTTTCATCAAAATCAGAAATATTCAAAGAATAAAGAATAAAACACACACATATATATAATTCATGACAAAATTATTTTATAATCTATATCGATTTTTATATAAAGTTCATAACAGATACATGGATCTGAGAAAAATAAAATACTTCTGAGTTGGCTTACTTAAGACAACAAGTATACACAGCTTTCATTTTTTCATTCCTAACTTTGTAATCATATAAAAATTACACTGCAAATTAGTTTTAGTTTATCAGAATAATTCAATTGTTCCTCATTGGGTCCCAGTGACTTGAAGTTACTTAATAAGTGACTTAAATTTCATGATTCCTGTTCTTAATTCTTGCTGACCCAACTACCTCCAAATGACCTTGTGTATTTTCATTGTAAAAGAGTTACCCATACTCAGGTTACTTCTCTACCATAGAAAATGTATCATGGCTGTTGTTCAGTTGCTAAGTCATGTCCAACTCTTTGTGACCCCATGGATTGCAGCACTCCAGGCTCCCCTGTCCTTCACTATATCCTGGCATGAATTTGCTTAAATTCATGTCCATTAAGTCAGTGATGCTATCTAACCATCTCATCCTCTGCTGCCCCTTATCCTTTTGCCTTCAATATTTCCCAGCATCAAGGTCTTTTCCAATGAGTTAGCTCTTCCCATCAACAGGCCAAAGTATAGGAGCTTCAGCATCAGTCCTCCCAATGACTATTCAGGGTTGATTTCCTTTAGAATTGATGGGTTTTATCTCCTTGCAGTCCAGGGAACCGTGAAGAGTCTTCTCCAACATCACCATTCAAAAGCATCAGCCTTCTTTACCATCCACCTCTCGCATCCATACATGACTACTGGAAAAACCATAGCTTTGACTACACCTTAGGTTTGACTATCATGGTAATAAATGGCATATTTGCATATAATACAAAGAGGCTTACTGTCTAATGGGAAACTTGAATGGAAAAATCAGTAGAATAGAATGATAACATAACTAGTGCTACACAGACTGCTAAATATGCAGAGGGGACTCCCCTGGTGGTCCAGTGGCTAAGACTCCACGTTTCCAAGGCAAAGGGGATGGGTTTGATCCCTGGTCAGGGAATTAAGATCCCACAAGCTGCAAGGAGTAGCCAAAAGGAGGAAAGCTATGGGCAAAGTGAAAGTCAATTGCAAAGGAGTAATCAATATTAAAGAGTGTCCTCCACCTTTGGCACCGCAATGATCTGGTCAACTAGATGAAAGTACTTTTCAGTTCAGTTCAGTTCCGTTCCGTTCAGTCGCTGAGTTGTGCCCGACTCTTTGCAACCCTATGGACTGCAACACACCAGGCCTTCCTGTCCAATACCAACTCCCAGAATTTACCCAAACTCATGTCCATTGAGTTGGTGATGCCATACAACCATCTCATCCTCTGTCGTTCCCTTCTCCTCCTGCCCCAATCCTTCCCAGCATCAGGGTCTTTTCAAATGAGTCAGTTCTTCATATTAGGTGGCCAAAGTATTGGAGTTTCAGCTTCAACATCAGTCCTTCCAATGAACACTCAGGACTGATTTCCTTTAGGATTGACTGGTTTGATCACCTTGCAGCTCAAGGGACTCTCAAAAGTCTTCTCCAACACCGAAGTTCAAAAGCATCAATTCTTCAGTGCTCAGCTTTCTTTATAGTCCAATGACCACTGGAAGAACCATAGCCTAGACTAAAAGGAGCTTTGTTGGCAAAGCAATGTCTCTGCTTTTTAGCAGAATATAAAAATCAGATTACGTTGGGGTGCAGAATAAAAGAGTGTGCCAGAGAACAAGGGCAGTATGGACCACTTTTGGAAGATGACAGGCTGTGAACTGGAGAATAGAGACCACAATCATAAATCCTAACTCAGAGGCCTGATGCCACAGAGGTAGTAAGGGCCGAACAGGGTTAAATCCCACTTCTTCTGACTCCTGCCTTCCAAAGAATTTGTCACAGATGTCAGCACCATGAAGTTGTTGCTAAACCTATGTAGCTAATGGAAAAGCATGTCTAATGAAACCCAAGCCTTCTTGCAGAAACCCAAACAATCCCCATTCCCCCACAGCCAAGTTAAACCAAAATGGATCGTCTTCATGTTGATAATATAAATGCACCTGGAATTATATTTCATGAAAATTTCATTCTTACTATACAGACATTTATTGGAGTTTGAACCTTGGCCAAAACTCCTAAAAGGATTACAACACAACAGGCTGGCTGCAGGGTGTAGGGGATGTGGGGAGGGAAGCCCACAGGCAGCAACCATCCCAGGAAACAAGTCACCTTCAACTGGCATGCCTGAGTGAAAGCATTCTATTCAACACTAGTGTGGTCATTCAGAATCATTTCGGACAAAGAAATTAAAACTCCTTAGCTTTGGGAGCCCACTAAGAATTCCTGCAAGGAATCTAAAAACCGAGAGAAATCAGAATTGCAAATTTTCAAACTCTTATCTGCAGTTGATCAACTTGAGGTGGAAGACTGAGATCCTGCTTCTAAAAATTGTTCCCAAATCACATATACACCATATACTTACGGGATTAAAACCTAGCTCAGATATGCAAATAAAAGTGAACTGAACTGAATTTCCTTCTTTAAAAAGTTGGTTATTAATCCCAATTATTTCTAAATTACGGTTTTAATCATCTAAGGCTCTAACTTCACTTTCCAGTTACTAGCAATAGTGTGCTTTAAAATACTCTGCTTAAAAACACCAATCCTGCTGGAAGTGTAAAGTACAATGTCACCACTTCCAAAGCTAACCTAATCCCGAGATGGGTGCTGCTGGTGCTGTGAACTGTGGTCCTCACTCAGGGTTGTGACATGTACTACGAATGTACAAATCAGTGCAAATCAGTCTTACAGAAAAAAAGAACTTGGATACTTTTTCATCACATCTAATTGGCACAGGTAATAGATTTGCATTATTCTTTAAACCTGAGTGAGGCTGTTTTCAATTTAACCCAGCATTTTACAGGTTTGTATGCTTCCATTTGCTTTAGAGAATCAAAGTGAGATCTCTATAAATGCTTGGCATTTCAGGTGTTTTATCTGTTCCACAGCAATTTTTGAAGAGGAAGATAAATTGTTATCAGAGCTGATACTTTGCTAAAGATATAACTTAGCTTTGATTGGTAGCTAATCTTCCATCTTAACATAAAATGGGAAGTTAAAATATACTCAATTTAGCATATCTTTGAAGACACATGCAGTCTACAACTCAAGGAACTGCTCTTAATAAATGGTGGATAAAAACAAATTTTTGCATACATTTTTCTCTGCCATATCTACTGTATCCTGAATTTTATGTAACATAGCCTGAGATAAATTCATTTAAATGAGTCTGTTGAACTCCATGTTAAGATAATTATCTAACCACAAATATGTGCATATATCATGTACATATTTGTATCAGTAATTGATAGACCATCAGATATAAAGTCACCATTTATCAACTTAGTACCAAATTTGAGAGAATCAAGTAAACATAAAATGCCCAACCATCAGTGGGAAGAGAGCTAAACAGCCTCAATTAATAATGAGAAATACGTAAATTAGCTACAAAATAGTACTATTTATTATGAAACTATCAAGGAACAAAATTCAAAACAGATCAAAACGAATCAGCCAGCATTTTGCTCACTTTGATTTGATGTTGTTCTGACAACGGGTATTGACTGAATACACACCAGACTCTGCACTCTTCTCATTTAACGTTGTGACTTAGGGATTTGGTTTGGGTCTATAACAAAAATCAATGTATGCTGCATGTTTGCAAAGATAGAAAACATTCTCCTCTAGCATTTTAACCTACGATTGAAGTTGATCATCTAAGAATTTCATTCCAAAAGGAATAGTTTTGGTCCCTTCAGCTAAGGAATGATATCTTTCAGACATCCTTGCTTTTATTTCTTAAGCTGGTAATTGACAAATATCAATCATCTATTTGTTTTCATCTTGGAGAGAAGGAATAGAAATAAAGTAATCTTTCACTGTTTTTCATTACATTTAATTTTAAGTATTTTTATTGCATTAAGGGTAGTAAGAATTAACTTTCATTTGATTATTATAATATTTCACATATGTGCAGTTAAGATAAAACACAAAGGCTGGTAAACCTAAGACAGTATCTATTTTAGGATAAGCAGAGATGCTTACTGTTTAATAAAGAGACTTTTTCCTCTTCAGCATTTACCTAGAGCAAGATATAAATTAATAATAATGGTAACAATATTAATGGTGATGATCAGCTAATACTTATTGGATGCTTATTAGATGACATTCATCATGCCAAGCATATTACATGTATTAACTCCTTTAATACCAAAGCAGCTTTATGAAGTAATTACTAATATATCCTGCATTTTATATATGAAAAACAGAGGCCCTCTAAAGGTCATAAGTAGCGAGCAGTGAAGCAGGATTCAAACCTGGCAATCTGACACTAGAGTCTATGTTTTTAATGGCGGGTTTCCCAATCTACCGGTCACAGCTCATTTGTAAATTGTGACATCGATTTAATGGGCTGCAACTACTTTTTTAAAATAAGATAGAAGAAAAAACCAGAAAATACATTGTCAGCTTCATGGGCTTGTGATTTATACTGTCTCATATGAAAAGCCTCCAACTTGGCTTAATGATCTGCTGCCAGCATTTTGAAATTCTGAATAATTTTATTTTTGAAAGGAAGTCCAATGAGACAGTGCAGCATGTTCATGAGGAGAGGATGCATGCATGATATGTGTGCCCATGGTTCCCTGTCTTAGGTGATGCCCAGTAAGTACAGAACTCAGGTGGACCCAGTACGCATGGGTGATTGTCAAGACTCAAAGTGAATACGGGATGAGCACATTACGTCTGTATCCAAGAAAGGCATGGTGGGACCACACTTCCCAAATACACCAGAACTTGCTTCCAAAAAGAAGACAACGGCCTTCCAAGAAATAAGAATGACCGAGGATAATCCTATCCTTCTCTTTCTTACTCACGTTACTTTCCTGTAGTAGTCAATCACTTCTGCTGAAAATGATGACATAGGAGGAAAGGGAAACATAAGGCAACCCAGAGTCCTGTTCTTTTCAGTCCTTCCTTACTCATCAGTACCCCTAAGGTAGAGAGCGTTGATAGAATGTACATATTAAAAATGAAACAAATAGTTGTGTTAGTTTTATATAGTACTTGCACTATTGTGATAAGAACAAAATGCACAGGCAAGGATGAGCTAAGCAATACAAATTGTACAATTTTGATGATTTCATATGTGAGCTAAGTGATCTCATACTATAACATTCTGGCATTGCAGGTTATAAAGACAAATGGTACAATTCATCTTAATAATTCAAACATCTAATTTAATTTTTCTGCAAACTAAAGACCCTGCAAATTATAGCGTCAGCCCTGTGCAGTACACATACCAGGGTAACCACTGTTTCACAAAACTTTTATTTCATGAAACAAATATACATAAGCAATATGCAGGGCTTCCCTGGTGGCTCAGGGGTAAAGACTCTGCCTGCCAACGCAGGAGATGCGGGTTTGATCCCTGGGTCTGGAAGATCCCCTGGGGTAGGAAACGGCAACCCACTCCAGTATTATTGCCTGGAAAATTTCATGAACAGAGAAGCCTGGCAGGCTACAGTCCATGGGGTCGCAAAACAATCAGATACAACTTAGTGACAAAACAATATACACAGGTGTACTGTCTCATGATGTAAACTTTTCTTTTCATATGATGAGTCAAAGAGAGTTTAAAAAATTACTTCATTACACTGGAGAAAATAAAAGGCATAAAAACCCTCACTCTTGCCACCCTGCAAGATAATCCACTTAACGAGGACAATGTAGTTACCGGAATTCCTGCTCCCCGTTATGTTCTATTTCAAATCTAAACTCCTCTGTTCGGTTGCTAAAGACCATCATACTCAGGACTGACTTTCTATAGCTTGAGCCCTCAACCCCAGGGGAACGTGATGGTTCTCGCTTCCCTGTACTCTTCACTTCCTGGCCTCTATTCAAGCAATCTCCTCCTAGCCACAGCACCGGCCCATCCTTCCTTCCAGACACAACTCAGGGGCCCCTCCCCGCAATGCCTTTGTCTTCTGCGTCTTTGAAATTTTTATACTTATTCCCTGTACCATAACGGAACCATATTATGGACAATTCAGATGTTGCCCCAGAAAAGATATGAGATTATCTTATATGCATTTCTCCCACAGCCCATGACATTCAATATGGTTGGGCTACATGTAGGACTCAGTATGGAGCCAGGAGAGGGAGAAACAATGCAGTTTTTTTGAACATCTACTAAATATGCTAACCACACTCCCCGTGACTACCCTGTGAAGTAAGTGTCTGCAGATGACTTTACAGATAAAGAACCTGAGGTTTAAATAACTTGCCCAACTTTCATAGAACTAGGACCAAGGCCTAAGCTTCTCCCAAGCTTCTGCCTTTTAAATGGTATCTTGGACCTGACTTTAGGGGAAATGCTTTCAGTTTTTCACCATTAAGGATAATGTTTGCTGTGGGTTTGTCATATATAGCTTTTATTATGTTGAGGTATGTTCCTCCTATTCCTGCTTTTTGGAGGGTTTTTATCATAAATGGATGTTGAATTTTATCAAAGGCTTTCTCTGCATCTATTGAGATAATCATGTGGTTTTTATTTTTTAATTTGTTAATGTGGTGTATTACATTGATTAATTTGCGAATATTGAAGAATCCTTGCATCCCTGGGATAAAGCCTACTTGATCATGATGTATGATCTTTTTAATGTGTTGTTGGATTCTACTTGCTAGAATATTGTTAAGGATTTTTGCATCTATGTTCATCAGTGATAATGGCCTGTAGTTTTCTTTTTTTGTGGCATCTTTGTCGGGTTTTGGAATTAGGGTGATGGTGGCCTCGTAGAATGAGTTTGGAAGTTTACCTTCCTCTGCAATTTTCTGGAAGAGTTTGAGTAGAATAGGTGTTAGCTTTTCTCTAAATTTTTGGTAGAATTCAGCTGTGAAGCCATCTGGTCCTGGGCTTTTGTTTTTTGGAAGATTTCTGATTACGGTTTCAATTTCCGTGCTTGTGATGGGTCTATTAATATTATCTATCTCTTCCTGGTTTAGTCTTGGAAAGTTGTACTTTTCTTGGAACAAGACAAGGGTGCCCACTCTCACCACTACTACTCAACATAGTTTTGGAAGTCTTGGCCACAGCAATCAGAGCAGATAAAGAAATAAAAGGGATCCAGATTGGAAAAGAAGAAGTAAAACTCTCTCTGTTTGCAGATGACATGATCCTCTACATAGAAAACTCTAAAGACTCTACCAGAAAATTACTAGAGCTAATCAGTGAATATAGTAAAGTTTCAGGATACAAAATCAACACACAGAAATCCCTGGCATTGCTATACACTAACAATGAGAAAACAAAAAGAGAAATTAAGGAAACAATTCCATTCACCATCGAAACAAAAAGAATAAAATACTTAGGAGTATTTCTACCTAAAGAAACAAAAGACTTGTATATAGAAAACTATAAAACACTGATGAAAGAAGTCAAAGAGGACACAGATAGATGGAGAAATATACCGTGTTCGTGGATTGGAAGAATCGATAAAGTTTGAAAATGAGTATATACTACCCAAAGCAATCTATAGATTCAATGCAATTCCTATCAAGCTACCAGAGGTCTTTTTCAGAGAATTAGAACAAATAACTTCACAATTTGTATGGAAATACAAAAAACCTCGTATAGCCAAAGCAATCTTGAGAAAGAAGAATGGAACTGGAGGAATCAACCTACCTGACTTTAGGCTATACTACAAATCCACAGTCATTAAGACAGTATGGTACTGGCACAAAGACAGAAATATAGATCAATGGAACAAAATAGAAAGCCCAGAGATAAATCCACACATCTATGGACACCTTATCTTTGACAAAGGAGGCAAGAATATACAATGGAGAAAAGACAATCTCTTTAACAAGTGGTGCTGGGAAAACTGGACAGCCACTTATAAAAGAATGAAACTAGAACGCTTTCTAACACCATACACAAAAATAAACTCAAAATGGATCAAAGATCTAATCATAAGACCAGAAACTATAAAACTCCTAGAGGATAACATAAGCAAAACACTCTCCGACATAAACCAAAGTGGGATCCTCTATGACCCACCTCCCAGAATATCGGAAAGAAAAGCATGAATAAAATGGGACCTAATTAAAATTAAAAGCTTCTGCACAACAAAGGAAACTATAAGCAAGGTGAAAAGACAGCCTTCAGAATGGGAGAAAATAATAGCCAATGAAGCAATGGACAAACAATTAATCTCAAAAATATACAAGCAACTCCTGCAGCTCCATTCTAGAAAAATAAATGACCCAATCAAAAAGTGGGCCAAAGAACTCAACAGACATTTCTCCAAAGAAGACATAAAAATGGCTAACAAACACATGAAAAGATGCTCAACATCACTCATTATTAGAGAAATGCAAATCAAAACCACAATGAGATACCACTTTACACCAGTCAGAATGGCTGCCATCCAAAAGTCTACAAGCAATAAATGCTGGAGAGGATGTGGAGAAAAGGGAACCCTCTTACACTGTTGGTGGGAATGCAAACTAGTACAGCCACTATGGAAAACAGTGTGGAGATTCCTTAAAAAACTGCAAATAGACCTGCCATATGACCCAAGAATCTCACTGCTGGGCATACACACCAAGGAAACCAGAATTGAAAGAGACACGTGTACCCCAATGTTCATTGCCGCATCGTTTACAATAGCCAGGACATGGAAGCAACCTAGATGCCCATCAACTGATGAATGGATAAGAAAGCTGTGGTACATATACACAATGGAATACTACTCAGCATTAAAAAAAAATTCATTTGAATCAGTTCTACTCAGGTGGATGGAACTGGAGCCTATTATACAGAGTGAAGTAAGCCAGAAGGAAAAACAACAATATAGTATACTAACGCATATATATGGAATTTAGAAAGATGGTAACGAGAACCCTGCATGCGAGACAGCAAAAGGAACGCAGATGTATAGAACAGACTCATGGACTCTGTGGATGAGGGCAAGGGTGGGATGATATGGGAGAACGGCATTGAAACATGTTAATTACCATATGTGAAATCAATCGCCAGCCCAGGATTGATGCTCGGGGCTGGTGCACCGAGATGTCCCAGGGGGAGAGAATCGGGAGGGAGGAGGGAGGGGGGTTCTGGAGGGGGAGCATATGTAAACCCATGGCGGTTTCATGTCATTGTATGGCAAAACCAACACAATAAAGTAAAGAAAATTTTAAAAAATAAATGGTATCTTGGAAAAAGCATCACCAATATTAAGGTAATGAACAACAAATCATGCTAATTAGACACACCTGAGCAAATGCTTTATAAGTCACAGGGGAGAGCTGTTTTTGTTTGTTTGTTTGTTTGTTTGTTGAACTTTAAGGCTGCCTTCTAAGTTATGGATGATAAAAGAAGCAAATTCAAATTTGAAAATGGAAATATGAGGTCTAGGTGAGGAGATGGAGGGGCATGTGAAGGTGAGTAGTTTTGACAAACAAGAGAGAGGGAGAGAATGGTCTTTTAAATAAATAAAAAATTGTAGAATAGTGTGAGAAATTAAATTCTGGACAAATAACAGAGAACTGTCAATTTTTTAAAACTGACATCTCAGGCATGGAGCACAAGACATGAGCTTGAGCCTGGCAGATGCCGTGGAGGGAGCTAGAGAAAGAAAAAAGTTTCATCTTTCTTGTTTCATGAATGGAAAGTGGAGGACTCTGTCTGTGAGCTTTTCTTTAAAATCTTTAACCTACTATTGAATCTTCTAACCATCTCTTAGAATAATTTTTCTTCCAGATGAAGTAAAACAACATTTTTTCCTAACTGAGGGTTTAACTGTTAGACTCCTTCCATAAAAAGTATAATTGTCAAAATAACCACAAGGTTTAATACCTGATTATATCAGAAATCTCAGTGGAAATAAAAATGTTAATGTGGGATTCAAGTGTAACAGGCATTAATACGCAGTACGAGAACATCCATAATGATTTTATTCTTAGCTCAAAAGTGAAAAGCAATGGATTTAATTTCAGTGTTAAAGAAATTCTGAAAAACCAACTGTTTTTCTTAGACATTCCTTAAGCTTCTGTATATCCTTTCTCATTGAAAGGAGAGCTGACCTACCTGTACAATAACAGTACATCCATAAGGCAGTGGAATCAACTAGAATACAAATAAAAATAATCAAAAAATCAAATCACTGTTCAAACAGTGAAGTCACAAAGTTTCACTATAATCTAAGTTATTTTTATTTCCAATAATATTTGCTTATTTGGATATATTTTCTTTTAGGTGGGGCAAAAGCTAAACTTTCATAAAAAAAAAGGACTGATTAAAATGTGTATTTTCACATGAGGATATGTGCATTAAGAAAAATCATGAGGTTCTTCCACAAAAAGTCCAGGCCAAATGGACTGAGCACACATTAATGAAATCCACACCTGGGTGTGAATAGAATCCAGGAATCTCCAATCAGAAAACTTTTGGAAAAAGCTTTTAAGCAAAGAGAGAGCTCATGGTATCATTGCGAGTGTGTCTAAGTGAATTGACTTCTTTATGAATGCTATTCTAAGAATATTCACACAGTCCAATTTGACATTTAAATGTGTTACACGTTGTTCTTAAGTATATTTTAGGCTGCACATTTTTAAACGAGATGATAAAACCATATGCAATGGTCTTAAGGGGCCACAAAGGAAGCAAAGAACAGGATGATATTTCTATATGCATGTGAGCTGGGGAACTCCACTCCAACAAAGACAGCTATTCACTGTTCTGTTAATTTAGAAACTGTTAAACTACCTTTTGTGTATTCAGCATCCCCTCTCACTTTCCCAATATTTTATAAAATTCATGTGGCTTGCAACAATTTTACCTTAATTTTAGAAAGGCCTTCGAATTGTCAGAGATGGTACACACTGGCATATTAATGATGCCATGAGTTACTTATATTTTATATACTGCATAAAGAGAACTTGTAAACAGGAGGGTTTACCTATAGGACTACCCACAGACATACACACTTGTGTGTGCGCGCACACACACACACACACATGCTATTATGCATGTTCTGAGACTATAAAGCCCTCTTTTTAAGGAAATTACAAATTCTCAGGTATTTCTAGATTTTTTAAAAATTTATTTATTTTTGGTTGTGCTGGGTCTTCATTGCTGTGCAGGCTCTCTAGTTGCAGCAAGCGGAGGCTACTCTCCATTTATGGTTCATGGGCTTCTCATTGTTGTGGCTTCTCTTGTTGCAAAGCGTGGGCTCTAGAGTGCATGGCCTGGTAGGTGTGGCGCGTGGACTCAGCAGTTGCAGTTCCAGGTTTCTAGAGCACAAGCTCAGTAGTTGTGCGTGGGCTTAGCTGCTCTGTGGCATGTGGGATCTTCCTGGATCAGGGATGGAACCTGTGTCTTCTGCATTGGTAGGTGGATTCTTTACCATTGACCCACCAGGGAAGCCTCCGTTTTCCTTTTTAATTTGCCTAACTTCACCTCAATATATATTCCTCCCCAAATCCTGGCAATTTCTTGCTTTAAAATCATGTGCTCCCATTCATACCAAAGCAGTAAAAAACAGTAAATCACACGAAAGCATAATAAGCAAATCTCCATACACTCCCACAGAACGATGTGCACCACTGACATCCAATATTTCTGCCACATATTTATGTCCTGCAGTTCCACTTTCTCCTGCTTATAGTTTCAATCACAAATTAGCCAACAAGTATTTATTCTTCGTCACTTATGTGCTTAGCATTGTATAAGGATGAAAAGACGTTTAACATGTAATACTTTCCCAGTAACGGAAATGTATTCTAATCGGAAGTGAACATCTGCTGACTGACAAACTTGGACTGATACCTGCCCCCTACCCACTTTGATTCAGCATTCAGGACACAAAGATGAACAAAGATGAACAAAACTGTCTTGAACACTGGCCACACAAGGAAACAGAATGACAGAATCGGCCTGCTGGTTTTGCTCTCAACACAAGCTGCCCATTTTTCAGCTGCCCCTGCCTAGCCAGTGTTTAAAGCTGATTGTCCCTCGATTCATGGGGTAAACAGAAGGGTATGCTTCAAAGGTGCCCAGTGGCTCACCCCTCGGAGGTTCTCATTAGCGTGGGGGAAAGAGAGATAAAAGATCTATGTTTCCTCCTCCCTTAAAAACTGTTTGAAGGTGGTGAATCTCACACCTACTGATTTGATCTTAAAACAGCCTTGCAGTGGAAGCACGGAGTCTTAGCTGGTTCACTTTGCTGTACCGCAGAAATTAACACATCATTGTAAAGCAACTATACTTCAATTTAAAAAAGGATCAAAATTGAAAAACAAAGAGTCTTGCAAGGTCCGAAAGACCACTGTTCGCTTTCTCTTCCAGCCTCTTCTTTCTCTTCTGTGGTTCTGCAAAAACATCCTTGTTTTAACTCACAGGTGGAATGTTGGCAAGCTTCAATAATCTTTTGCAATTTCTACTAAACACATATAGCAGCAGATTATATGTGAATTATCAGTATCTTAAATAACTGAACCCAATGAACAGGAAGGGGTTTCACTCTTAAGTAATTAGGTGAAAATCAGTTCTGGCTTCTCTTTGGAATCTGGAAGCAGACAGGAGCAAAAGGTTACAGTAAATTTGAAGAAACTCCTGCACCCAGCTTGGAGAAATTTACACATTGGCTTTTTAAATGAAGGCACTTTTTATAGCATTAATTGGAGATTTTAAGCAGCAGGTGGTGGTATTTCATTTTATTTTGTAAGGAAAAGTCTAACAGTTGTCAAATGGCCTGGGTAGAAGTGAATTATTTTGAGTTTTTTTCCTCGAGCTCTCTGAAATGAAGCTTTTACTGCCTGCCGTGTAATGGCCTTCTTTTGCCATGTAAATGTGGGATCAATCTAGTTTTAAACAGAAAGATTTTTCTAATGCATTCTTGGTATTTTTCAAGCTGTGATACAGCTGATAGGAGTTCTTATAAAATGTGAATTAGAGGAAATTCATATTTATAAGCTTCTGCAAGTAATTTTAGAGCACTGACTTTTAAACATCTGCTAATGAAGAACTCCAAGAGCAGCACTGTGTGCTAACTTTTAATATTCCCGTATACATCTCCTTCCCTAGTCCCGGCCATGGTGGAGGAATCCTGGCTTGAGGCCTGCCAGTGGGAATCTGTTTTCGTGAGCTCTGGTCACTGGCCTGAAGTGAGGGTCTGACTCCAGTCCCTGGAGGGAAGCCACAGTGGTCAACGCCAGGTTCAGCCATCACAGACTTCTAATGCGCTCTGTGGTTCCGTCTTTTGCCTTTTCATTTTCCCTGGAAGAATACTGAAAACCATAGCACTGGGAAGGGGGCATGTGGTCCGTACACAAAGACATGTTTCCCTTTACTCTCTCTGTATTGGTTTCCAAATGCTGCTGTAACAAATGACCCCAAACTTGATGACTTAAAACAACATAGTTTTATTATCTTACAGTTCTGAGGTCAGTCTGAAATGTGTGTCATTGGGTTAAAAAGCAAGGTGTTAGCAGAGCTGTGTTCCTTTATGCAGGTCCCAGGGAACAGTCCATCTTTTTGCCTTTTCCAGCTTCCAGGAACCATCTGCAGTCCATGCCTTGTGGTCCCCTTTGATCTTCAAAGCCAGCAGCAGCCCATCATCAAGTCTTTCTTATGATGCCATCTAACGCTTTTGCCTCCCTCCACATTTCAAGGGCTCTTATGAGTCCACTGGACCCACCAAGGTAACTGTGGACCATCTCCATCATCCACAGGCCAGCAGATTAGCAACCTTGACTCCCATCTGCCCTGTAACACAACATATTCATAGATCCTAGGGATTAAGACGTAGATTTGGGATGGGGGGCCATTTTCTGCCTACCACATTCTTAACTAAATTTTTCAGGAAAGGAGCACAAAATGTTGTCAAAGTTAAAGTAAATCAGCTGGTCAAATAGACAAGGTCAGTTTCAACTGCAGGAGCAGTCTCCTCAGGACATACACTAGGGACCTCACTGGTGGTTAAGTATCCGCCTTGCAATGCAGGGGACGCAGGATCCACCCCTGGTCTGGAAAACAGGACCCCACATGCCTTGGAGCAACTAAGACCGTGCACCACGCTAGAGAGCCCATGAGCCGTAGCGGAAGATCCCATGATGCACTGAACATTCAGTGTGAGCAGCCAAGACCCAAAGAGGCCAAATAACTTTAAACACACACACACACTTGTAATATGACTAAGAAAAAAAAAAATACCAAACTTATGACCATGTCTTCTTACAGCTTGCAAGTGAAGGTAAATTGTAAGTGCGTCTAGGTTCCATTATTTTACACTTTACGACCTTCAGAACCAAACCACAGAGGGAGGAGTTTCCCATGGACACTTAAACCTGACACCCTCAGGATGGTAGGAGATGTCAGAGGGTCTCCAGCCCAGCAGATGGCCAGCTCCCACTCACGCCATTTTCGCTTTGAGATGCCCGGGGTTGGGCCATTGGATTCCCTGCCCACCCCCCCACCTCCACCCATGCACCCCCACACCCCCACACCCCCCAGTCTCATGGATAACGTGCCCCTTCCTACCTGGGTCAGGAACAGACAAGTACTTACTCCTAACCCCTAAGTCCCCCAAACAAACAAACAAACAGCCCTTGTGATATTTTTCCTAAGGGACTTTACTGGGTTTTTTGCTGTTGCTTTGGGTTTTGTTGATTTTTTTTATCTTTGTCTCTTTAAGGAAGAGGTGGGGCAGAGTATTGGTCTGCCTGCCCTCCCACCTTACCACTTTGCACACTCACCCAGGACTGAGTCCTCAGGAAGCAGCCAAGCCTCACCATGTGGCTTTGAAAGATACCAGAAAGACACGTGTGGAACCAGAGGTGGGGATTCGCCAAAGAACAGCGATAAGGTGATATTTTTGGAGGTGTGTGCTGATTCCATCAGAGGCACAAAGGAAAAGAATCTCAAAGTGAAAGGAATAGTTCAGACTCCTACTGAAACTCTGAGAATTACCTACAAGAAAAATGTGTGGTGAAGGTTCTAAACCTTGGGGTGCTCTTCAGAGGGGGACAGATCCACCAGTGACTCACTGACCTGCACGGTCCTTCTGGGATTGTTAAGGTGACTTCCACCAGCACTGAGCCCTAGTGGAGGCTAAAGTCTTCATTGCAGATGCTTAAATCAACCTTTTAAAAATTGATCATAAGTTGTAAAAAAAAAAAAACTTTTATCCATTAAACAACATTTACTGAGCACCTACTATGAGCCAGGCTTTGTTCCAAGAACTAGGAATTCAGAAGTGAACATAAGCAGAAATCTAATGGCCTCGTGGAGGTTGGGAGCAGGAGGAACAGTGCACATTCAGTGGACACAATAAGCATGAATATTATGTCATATAAGTGCCATGGAATGATAGAGAGAGGGTGCAATATTGAAGCAGTAAGGAGAGGCCTCATTTTTAAAATAACACGACTTAAAAAGCATCAGGAATGGATATCTAGATGGGGTGGGGGGATGTTTCAGGGAGAGGGAGTGGCTGGGGCAAAGGTCCTGAGGAGGGAGAGAACACAGGAGTTACTAAGTCTTAGGCGGATATAGATTTTTTAACAACAAAAAAGCTAAAATTCATGTCAATGCAAAAAGACTTGATCTGATTTTTTTAATTATCCCCTATAATTGCTTTCATTTTTTTTTTAATCTGAAGACTGTTTATTCTTTTAACCACCAAATATCCTGCCATCCTCCATTCCAAAATGGCAGGGCTCAACCAAGGGCCTAAGAGAAACTGGAAGAAGTCATGTGTGTGTGTTAGTCACTCAGTCGTATCCGACTCTTTGCGACCACATGGACTGTAGCCCACCAAGTCTCCTCTGTCCATGGAATTCTCCAGCAAGAATACTGGAGTGGGTTACCATGCCCTTCTCCAGGGGATCTTCCCAACCCAGGGATCTAAACTCAGGTCTTCCACATTACAGGCAGATTCTTTACCGTTTGAGCTACCTGGGAAGAAGTCATTGTTCCAGGGGCAAAAATGATACAGAAAAGGTGGCGGAGGGGGGTGTGAAAGACATACCTGCCTGACCCATGACTTGCTCTCCAAATGCAGAGATGGAGCCGTGAGCAGGTGGGTGCTCAAGGCACCTCCTCCCACGTCACTTGGACAGCATTCCTGCTCTCTGACCTGCCTTCCGTCTCCGTTTTCCAGTTTGCCAGCCCTCTCCCTCGTGAGAATGTGAGAACATTTGCTCCCCAAGAGCAGAAATGGTACCTGACATTCCTGGATCACCAAGAGGACTCTGGCCCGCCCAGTTTAGTCCTTAGTCCAAGCATATACAGGCTGTCCTTTCTGAGACCAGGCCAGGAGCCCTGGATACAGAAGCAAGCTTCTTTGAAAAGAAAAGATACCAGGCCAGAAACTCAACCCTTTCCTGGAAAAAGTACTGCAATTTCTATACCGAAGAAAAGTTTACTCTGCAAAGAACAAGCTCCTGTTTCCTGGTGCACACCTTTCCAGCCAGCTCAGACCTGGGTCTTTGCTGAGGCAGGGAAAGCACCCTTCCCCCACCCCACCACTACCCCCAAGTGTCAGGACCTGGAAAAACCTTCATCTGAAAAGAGAGCCATCTTTCTTGCTCAGATGGATAGTGGTTGAGATGGAGGCGCAGGTATCGGCAGGAGGCATTAAGAAAATCAGAACTATAATTATTTACATGATGAAAAGGTTGTGCTGTGCAGAGACAGGGTGTGATGGAACTATTCCCATCGCATTAATAATAATAATAAAAAGGCCTTCACCTCCCATGACAAGAAGCTGCAAATCTAAATAATTTTTATCTTCTCCTCTGATTATTTCCCAGGATACAAGAGTAGCTCTCAGGCAGAGAGAAATTATTCACTGGGAACATTAAAATACTCCCTTTCAGAAATGACTTCAAGATAATATTTGCTATGTGACTTTGGTAATTTTATGCACACACATACTAAGTTTCTTTCACTAAAATGCTCGACTTCGTTGATGGAGCAATTTAAACTTTTAAAGCAATTTCATCCACCATAACAGATACAAAAAGATATGTGTCTCGGCCACGTCTGAAGCATCCATAATATCCATACAGTGAAGCAGTGCATTTAAAACTTTGTTCATATAAAATGCCATAAAAATCAAAGCATCACATCTCAATGACCCAGGCAGGAAAATATTTTAATGATTCGTGTACAGCATAATAAATATGAACTCATTAAGTTTCCAAACACCTAAGCAACGGAGGTGGATGCCTCCCCTGTGAAGAGAAGGCTGTTTTCCTGTTTGAATGAGCACAATGTTGCCTCTGCATTTCAGAAGTTTGTCTTCTGTGCAAGTTCACAAAGTTAACTCAGTCAGCATGTTTGGACACTACACACACTTGAAAATACGAAAATGGAAGCCAGAAGGCCATCAGAATTAATTAGATCATTCTATTTTAGAGCCTCAAAGGACTCGAGAAAGCAAACGGTTCGACCCTTTCATTTTCCATTTGAGAGCAGAATTGTGCGATAATTTGCCCAAGGCATGACTAGACCTATATCTCTCACTTAACACAGGCAACGCTCTTTAATTTACAGGAGGCTGTATCTGGTTGATAGGCTAAATATTATTGGGGGGCAGAGGGGTGTGGAACATGGAAAATCAATTCATGGTGTTGCTTTAGCAACCATGGAATTCTCTCTATGGCTTAACACAGTGCCTTCTGGGGAGTCAGCGCTTGGTAAATGATAGCTAAATGGATGGAGTTCTTGGAAAGTCTATTTGCTTCAAAGTGTACTTCCTTCTGGCCATGGGGAAAACCTGGCAAACTTTCCTTTTATGCACTTGTCAAGGAGCAGCTTAGCAAACAGCTTTCCTCAGTCTGAAGACAACAGAGCATGACCCTCCTGGGTAGCACTTGATGCTTTTCCCTGTGTTGAATTCATTTTTTTCTTCTGTTTCTAAAGTGGTTTCAAGTGGATGCAAACTCAGTCGGCAAGAGGTGCTTGCTTGATTACAGTAATATCAATCTTCATGAGAAAGCTCTGATAAATAAAGCCCAATTTCAAATAGTATACCATTTTTCCATTTAGGTGTACTGATGTGCTTGCTCATTTCTAGAATAACCCTGGTAGCCTCACAATTCACTCATCATAAAATCAAGAGAGATTCTGCTTCCTGGACCTCCACCAGATTCCCTTCCTAGATAATTTATATTTTTTGTAAATTAAGCTTCTGCCCATTCATACATGACATGGTTGGTTGTCTGTTTTCTGTTTGTTTAAAATCACCACTGCTTCATAAAAATGCCAGACACTTATCATCAATGCTATTCTTCTTTGATATTGGACCATTTCCTGAATTTACTGTTACCTACTTCATGTGTATGTCTCCTTCTGCCAGCGAAATGATAAATTGCTTACTGTCAAGAGGCACATTTACAATACCAGAGGGAGTAGACAATGCATTCATATTATTTTACATCCAGGTTAATTGTTTGAAGCTATTGGAAAGAAAGAACTATGGTAAAAAGTGCTCTCCAGTCAGGCAGTTTAACTAGAAATCTACTCCTTCCAGAATTGTTTGTGTGCAGTTTAGGAAAGAAGTAATAATGGAAAGAAATCCAAAGTAAGTTCACTTAGCATTTCATTATTGAGGGAATTTTTTTCTTTTTTTACAAGGTTGCTAGTTTGACAGATGAAGAAAGCACCAAACACAGAATATTTGCATTTCAACACAACAGTTAACAGACTTGCTAATCTATATATCTTTGTGTTGTTGCTTAGTCCCTAAGTCATGTCTGACTTTTTGCGACCTCATGGATTGTAGCCACCAAGCTCCTCTGTCTTTGGGATTTCCCAGGCAAGAATACTGGAATGGGTTGCCATTTCCTTCTCCAGTGGATCTTCCTGACCCAGGGATCGAACCCACATCTCCTGCATTGGTAGGCAGATTCTTTACCACTGAGCCACCAGGGAAGCCCATATCTTTGTGTATATGACGATAAAATTCGGGTTGGGAAATAACAAGAGTATGTGTATTTAAGTGGGTTCACTCATCCATTATTTTATTTAACAAATATTTACTAAGTATCTAGTAAGACCAGATTAAATGCAAATTATGGTCACCCTTCCTTTGGTGTCCACAGGGGAATATTTCCAAGACCCCCATGGATACCAAAATCTGTGGATACTGAAGTCCCTTATATAAAATATATTTGCATATAACCTACCATAGATGATTTATAATACCTAACACAATGTAAGTGCTATGTAAATAGTTGCCAGTGTGCACAAATTCAAATTTTGCTTTATGGAACTTTCTGATTTTTTTTTTTTTTGTATTTTTGATCCCCAGTTGGTTGAATATGCAGATACAGAACTCATAATGGAGCACACATAGGCCAAATGTTTAAAATAAGTTTGGAGAAAAAGAAGTTTGGGTCACAGTATGACTGGGAAGAGGCTTCCCTTGTAGCTCAGTGGTAAAGAATCTGCCAGCAATGCAGGAGACCCAGGTTCAATCCCTGGGTTGAGAAGATCCCCTGGAGAAGAAAATGGCAATATTCTTGCCTGGAAAATCCCATGGACAGAGGAGCCCGGCGGGCTACAGTTCATAGGCTTGCAGAAAATCAGACATGACTGAAGTGACTGAGCACACACACACGAGAATGTGGAGGAAAGAAGCCAGTAAAAACCAAGAGAGAGTATGGGGTAGGGAGGAAATTCCAAGCCATTTAATGTTTTGAGGGTATCAAGCCCAGGTTAGAGGGTATAGGAACACGATGATGCAAAAGGGTCATGAACTTGAAGACCTTCAGCTTTGTCCTGTAGGTGACAGGGGGTCACCGGAGGGTCTTAAGCATGAGAACCTCACATAGTCAAATTTTGGTTCAGACAGGTGACGCTGGAAATGAGGACAGAACTCAGGGGGAAAGACCAGGAAAAAGGATACTTGTTAGAAGTTACTGTTACCTGTTGAGAGCAAACACGTGCCTAAACGAGGGCTGTGGTAGAGAGGTGAAAATCGGGCAACTGTCCTAATATTAAGAAAGTGAAACCAACATGATGTGGTGAACAGGTGGGAACAGGAGGCAGTGGGAAGCAAGAAGACAAGATTGTGCCTAAATTTCAGGCACAGGTAGACAGTGATGACATTGATCAAGACAGGAAGTCTTGGGGTGGGAGACAGCTGTTGTAGAGTTAGGAATGTTGGACGTAAAGTCTTTGAACCTCCCAAAATGCTGATCCACATCCAGTTGTCATTTTGAAAAAGAGTCTCTTGCTCATGGACTCCTATTTGCTTCAAAAACTTTTAAAAATAGTTGGATACTATGTAGATAACACACTGCCAAATATCCAGATGGAAAAGATAAGTTACAAAATCAGAACCTAAATGATGTGGACAGGCTGAAATATCAACAAAATTTAATAGGAAAACATTATAGGATAGGAATATGTAACTTGATAGCTCTCTACATGAGTATAAATGGAAATTTTAGTAGCACTTAAACTTTATATAACCTATATTGAGTCTGAAAACTTGGACTCCATTCATAGATATATGCAATATATTTTTAATAATACATTTTTCAGATTGATGTTGGCCACAAAATCCTCAGAGTTCCATAAAAATGTTTCAGCAGCATCACAGTACCTGAGGAGGAAAGGCATGGGTAGGTGGGTCTCCCCACCTGTTCAGAAAACTCCTTTCAATCAGAAAAGATCTCCCTTTATGGTTCACACAAAGGGAAATTTTGGTAAAATCTCCTCTAACGGAAGAGTTCCGCTTCCAAAGAGTTCCACTTCCAATACCACTGACTGATCCTAGGGTGTAATCAGCCCACAGCAAATTCTGCACAAATGAAACCACATCTTGGATGTTTGTGTTCAGTTTCAGGCAACTCGCATTAAGGTAGCCACTGAAACACCCAAAAGTTCGTAGGTAGAATGTAACCAGGATAGGAAGATGCAGCCGTCTTTCTCATCTTTCTCTTTCTTTCTAAAGAGATCATTCTAGAAAACAAAACTTAGAAAATAATACACCAACCCCAGCTGGTGTGAGGTTCACACAAAAAAATAGAAACAAAATAAATTATGTATTTCTATTTTTCAACTAAGAATATTTTTGAGTACTAGCAATGTGGCAGGCGATGTGTCGGTGCTGGAGATAGGGAAAACAGATATGCAAACCAGCTGGTACAGGTATGGACAATGTAAGTGCATATAAGATTTTGGTGTAGATGTAATGGAGTTAAAATATGCATAAAGATCACACATGGCATTATTTGTAGGTTCAAGAGTCAAAATATTTGCGAACCAATCAACAGCGGCACTGACCAGTTAGAAAACCATAAACAACTAGGGCGGCTATTGCCCATAGTGATAAATACCAGCTGAAACTCAGCCCTGATTATGGTCAGCATACTTTTCTAATTTACCCTAAAAATTAATTATCCTCTTTAACTCCTCAGTGACTTTAAGGGGATACATCAGAAAGTGGGAAGAGGTGAGGAGTAATAATTGAACATTGAGTTCGTGCCAGCTTTTCTGATTACAGGCATCATGTAATTTCTCTCCTGCTAATTGAACTGTAAAGTTTTTTCCATAGGGGCTTTTGGGCTAAATTTGAAATGGGTGGACTTTGACAAACTCCTTTGGTCAAAAAGGTTAGAACAGGCCTATTCAGCTGCATAGCTTTTCAAGCTTTTTCTGTGAGCTAATTTACACTGTGGGCCTTGGTGGTGGAAAATCATTAATGTTATTATTTTGATTATGAGGCATTTTGGAATAAATGACTTACAGACTAGAGAAACAGTCCATTTCAAAATCAAAATAATCCAAAGGGGCTAATCAGTGCTCTGCCATCACATATGGGCTGGATTGATAGAATATGTTTAGTAGCATCATGCTGGGGCAGAAATAAGACATCGCCCCCACAGGGAAGTACCTGAAAAAGCTGGGAAGACAAAGAACCAATCTCTTATGCAGCTGAGAGTAAACGATACTCATAAAGCTTCCACTGCCCAAAGCAGCAGGGGCAACCTCATCTCCATTAAGAGAATGGGAAGGAAATTGAATATTATAACAAGAAAATGGGCTCCTGCTTGTGCACAACGATTTGTGTGAAGTCAGAATGTCTGCTGACAAAGTGCCTGATACTGGTATTGAGACAACCAGAAACAATGTAAGTCATTCTTTTCCCCTAGTTATGGGATGCAAGTGCTTGTCCATCTCTGTAACAGAATACAGGCTGAGGACTTCCCTGGTGGTCCAGTGGATAAGAATCTGCCTGCCAGTGCAGGGGACATGGGTTTGATTCCTGGTCCGGGAAGATTCCCCATGCCGCAGAGCAACTAAACCCATGAGCCACGACTACTGAGCTCGTGTGCTGCAACTATGAAGCCTGTGCACCTAGAGACCATGCTCTGCAGCAAGAGAAGCTACCACAGTGAGAAGCCCATGCGCAGCTAGAGAGCAGCCTCTGCCTGCCACAGCTAGAGAAAGCCTGCATGCAGCACTGAAGACCCAGCGCAACCAAAAACAATTTTTTAAAAAAGAATACAAGCTGAAGTTTCACCATCCGTTTAGAAGTCTGTGAGCTTCAGCCAGCTGGGGTTGGAAAGGAAACAGTTCAATGATCTGTGCTAGCTATGCATAAGGAACATAAACATGTAAATGGGAAACAAAAATGGCTTGTATTTTACTTTGTTATTGGTAATTCTCCCATAGGCCCTTCCAAGGCTATTAACCAAAAAAGGACCAAAAAAAATATGAGTCTTTAGCTTGTACAATGCTAGCGTTTTCTACGTGGAGTTTCCAGGAGGGCAGGACATTTTACTTAAAATATACTTCATGTCACTGTTCATGAAAGCTTGACAAATCATATCTCATTTATCTGTCAAGATTAAAGGTATAAGCACCCCGCTTGCTTCATATTTTGATGGGTAGACTTCAATGAAGAAGCGAAAATTAAAAGATTTGGAGAAGTATGCAGTAAATCATAAATTACCATATGTCCTTTGGAATTTTAAAATAATTTCAAATGTATTCCTTAGCTATAAAAACTCTAGGGCAAAAAACCCTACTATTTTTCCATATTCATGAAAAGTTCACTAGAGAAAATATCTAAATACCTTTCGGCAGTGTTACAAAGCACTCAGAGAGTAACCTCAAAAGAAGGTATTTAAATAGGCTACCCTCCCCAAAGTTCTTCCAATCTGATTATTTACGGTATGTCTTTCTATATTTTAATGCCTTATTCCTAAAAGATTGTAAGATATGAATATGTTTCATATTTCACTGGCTTCACAACTGGAAAATACAATTTTCTCAAAAAGGAATGGCCCGATTTTGTCAACTAATATTTTGTTATTATTTCACAGCTCCTGTATCATCTGCAAAATAAAATCCCAACTCCTCAGTCGGGTCCCCAGGGCCTGTTGAGTTCTACATGTGGTCTCCTTTTCCAGCTTCGCGTCATTCCACCCTCTTCCCTCAGTTTCCTGACCAGCCCCCAACCCAACTGTGTTCACCCGACATGCCGCTTCTCTGCCTGGAACATTTTCCTTCTGTATTTGTCTAGCCAGAGAAGGTTTATTTCAGCCTCAGTTCTAGAGTCTTCCCTGACTTTTCCCTGTCCTCCCCGACCCTCTAGGCAGAGCCAAGCCTCTGTTACCTCACAGACCACAGTACAGAAGCCATAGCTGATTTCCCACAAGGGACCCTCAGCTCCTAGAGGGCAGACACTGCCCCTTGTCCACCCAGCACAAAGTCTGACGAGGCAGGCAATCAAGAGATGAATGAATGAATGAATAAAATGTTCTACAGAGAAGGGCATGGAGATTTCCAGTCAAGACAGCCTTGGAGTCTATCCTCTGAGGAATCTCCTCAGTCTAAACACATAGCAATGAGGTCTTTGCTGGTAGACCAGTGGTTAAGATCCCCCACTTTCATTGCACAGGATGCAGGTTCAATCCCCAGTCAGGGAACTAAGATCCCACACGCTGCATGGCTTGGCCAAAACACAAAATTTGTTCAATAGATATACACACAGAAATGAGGGAGAAACTAAGATTCCACATGCTGCATGGCGTGGCCAAAAAACAAATTTTTTTTAATAAATAAATATACACACAGAAATGAGAGAGAAAACACAGGAGAAAGTTTTTCAAGATAGCCAGACTCAGAAATAAGCTAAAGCTCTCCGAAATAAAAAACAGAATAGGTGAGTCAAAGTGGTAAGTATGGCCAAAACTCTGGGCTCTTAAGTTCCTCCTCTAGAAAATGTAATTAGTATAAGGAACACCACACCTGTGGGGTAACCAAGTCTTATCCCATCTGTAATAGGGAGCAAAGCCAGGCCTGGTGGGAAGCTGCCTACCTTCGCAGTCAAATGGTCTATGTTTAATCCAGGCTCTTCCACCTGCTAGCTGTGTGATTCTAGACAAGTTCTCTAACCTGCCTGTGCCTCGCAAGACAAAAGAGTAAAAATCACAAGAGATCAAATTTCATCTGCCCAAATTCTAAAAGAGCAAGTTTCATACTTTCCCATAAAATAGTTATAAGTCAGGAAAGAAGGTAATGTTTACTCTCAAAAGATTATTCATATTTCTTTTAAAATTTTATTATTCCAAGTGACTAGATTTTTAGCCGTCAAATCTTAGAGAAAATTAATTTCCTAACCCATTTAATTATGTGCCATCTGATTTGGACATGAACAAACTCAGGAAGATATTGGAGGATAGGGATGCCTGATGTGCTGCAGTCCATGGAGTTGCAAAGAGTCAGACATGACTTAGCAACTGAACAACATATAGATGTTTACTTGATGAACCTCAGTGTAAGATCTGTCTTAGATAATGATGAAAAGGCTCAGATTGGCAAATGGAAAAGAGCCAGTTTTGGGGTTTGGGGTTTGTTTTTAAGTAACGTGTATCTTTCCTATTTGCATAAATATGCTTCCTATTGCTTTGCTTCACAGTGCACATCTAAGGAAGAAACTATTGTGAAGTCCTATTTTCTCACTAATTTTCATTATAAAATCAGAAGCGCATATCCATAGAAAAAGATAATCCCAAAAGAGATTAAAACATCCTGTAGAGCAGCTTATTGAGGCTCAGACTGGCCTTAATATGCATAAAGGGAGTTAAGTACAGGTATGTTTTGAAGAATCCCAAGAAGACCACATGAACAATCTTTTCCAGCCAGTGCCCAAGATCTGGAATTCCACTAAAATAATCTCAGCAAATGCCAATCAACAAGATATTATTATTTTGAATTTGGTGCCACTGAACTTAATGTAGTCTTCTTCAACAGGTAATTTTATTGGGGAAGGGGAGGAACAACAGATGGTTGGAGGGCTCTAGTCATCTAAAGATGAGGTATACTAAAGATACATGCACTAAAGCATGGAAACAGATCCCGAAAGAGAGAAAGGAGAATCTGCCAAACTTCCCCAAAAAACCTCCATTCGGTCACTCACAAATATTGGGTTGGCTAGTTAGATCATTCGGGTGTTTCTGTCTGATGTTATGCAAAAACCCAAACGAACTTTTTGGCCAACCCAATATATGCTGATGGACAGGGAAGCCTGGTGTGCTGCAGTCCATGGTGTTGCCAAGAGTTGGACACAACTGAGCAACTGAACCTGAACTGAATATATGCTGGGCTCTCTCAAATTCAAATGAGAACTAGTTATGTATCATCACACACAAAAAGAAAGTGGTTTAAAAGAGAGCAGTTTGGAACACAGGCAGTGCAATGGGCTCTGAAGCCAGAGACCTATTTTGAAATGCAGCTACATCCCTTAATAGCTGTGCAGTCTTCAGGATGCTCTTTAACTTCTCTTCAGCTCACTGGTAGGTTGGAAATGAAATACCTTCAGTTGTTGTGGGTATTCAAAGAAAATACATTGAAAAGCACTTAGCGGAACACCAGCACTAAGTAGCTGCTCAAAAAAATTAGCCGTCTTTGTTACTGCAACACGTGACACAAGGGAGTTCTGGGGAGCTGGGCTCTGAATACAAACCTGGACCCCTTCACTTGCCAGATCTAGGACTTCACACACAAGTTACACAGTTTGAACTTCTTCAAGTCTCCGGTCCCTTATCCATAAAACTGAGATAGTAACTGCCTCATGGCACTGTTATGAAAATTAAATTACACCACGTGCATGGAGGGAGAAGGAAATGGGAACCCACTCCAGTATTCTTGCCTAGAGAATTCCATGGACAGAGGGGCTGAGTGGGCTGCAGTCCATGGGGGTCACAAAGAGTTGGTCACAACTTAGTGGCTAAACAACAACATGCATAGAAAATTCAGCATAGTGGCTGGCACATAGAAGTCCTTAATCAGTGGTGGGCACAATTTGCTACAGCCACTTTAAGTGGCAGGGGACGTGTGATTCAACAAGGGTCACCATAGGACCTTTGGAATAGTAAGACACTGAGAGGCAAATTTTCATCGGTAATTCCCTTGCAGGTAGAAACATTTGCTTCTTATATGCCTGATACTCCAGTATTAATGACTAGCCCATACAGGAAGAACAGGAAGATGTACTAATCCATCTCATATAAAGAAACCCAAAAAATAAAAATGACTATAAACACTTTCAAAATATGAACTTCTGCATACATGTTAAATTAAAATGGGAGCTCAGTAGGGAATAGCTAGGAAGATGTTTGAAAATATAAAGCATCTGTCTTCACAGAACGCCAATTAACCTAGTGCCCTCACTCCTTTAAAACTGTAACTGCCAATTACCAACGTGGCATCCCGTGAAAAGCTTTAGTTTCTTTTTTTCCTGTTTAATCATTTTGGGTATTTGTTTTCAGGAATGAAACAGAAAGGTGTAAAATGAGGTGACCATAATCTTGAAGGTTCCTCTACTTTGATTTCTGTTATGCTCATTCAATATATTAAAACTCAGTCCTACAAAAAAAAAACAAAAAACAAAACCATTCATTCTGAAGTGACTCACTTAAGAATACTGGGTAATTCCCTAAACAAAGGAATTAGTAACATGAAAGGCTGTGCTGTACGATTCCATTTAAAAGAAAGTTAATGTGAGCTGATTGCTTTCAATGCCTCCATAATTAAAAATATACTAAATCACAACTCTGTGGAGATGGGTTAGACTTACTGAAACCTATTTAACTAGTACAAACTACTAAAATTCTACATAGGGATCATATGATTTGAGTTCCCTATAGGATGACAATTTTCTATTCACTGTTTTTTTTTTAATTTACTCAATTGAGAGGTTCAATACAGCTTCTTTTCTAAAATTTTCACATAGTACAGCCCCAACTTTGTTCACAGCTGTGCTGCTATGTCATACAGTAACATAGCCTTTCCTGAACGAATAGTTTCAGCAGTTTCAAGATAACGGATGTGTTCATTACAAAATGCCTATATTTTAAGTATGTAGCTTCATTAATAACCCTGTGTATATTTTATCCAAACCTAAATAAATCCAACCAAAATTGCTCAATTGAGAAACAAAAAAGTTAAGGGATGGAGAGTGAGGAAAGACTTCACTGAAAGGGCTACCATTTGTTTCTTGGAGAACCACATTTCTCATGAATACTGTAGACTTAGCCCAGACAGACTTGTTGAGTGAGTGACTCTGGTCCCTCCCTGACCCCACTTCCCTTTATGTTAACTACATTTAACTGCAATTTTAAGAGATAAAGCTCCGTTTTTCCTATTTCAATAGGAAATAGGACTATTTTCTAATAGTGATAATAGAAAATAGCACCATTTTCAATAGGAAATAGTGCTTCCAATGGGATCACTGACTACAATCTAACAGGATGAAATATGTTATGTAAGGAGGAAAAAGAACTTTTACTCTGCCCTTTGCCAACTAAAAAATTGTCCTTTGCCACCTAGTTCTGTAAGAATGAAGTCACTAGCTGACCTTCAACACACCCTGAAAGGAGTTCAGAAAGGGGAGCAGAAATGAGGTGCCCTGTGCTCTGGGAAAAACTGGCAGAATAAGCCTTCAGATAGATAGATATTTTTAGGAGATTTCATGAGCCCAGTTTCTTGCATCTTCTCCTATCTAGAAAAGCACTAAATCATCAACAGGGACTTATTGCTAGGAGCCAGCCTCTGCCCAAAATGTGTACTTGACTACACATAACCCCCTTCATTAAAATCACTGACCTGCCCCTGACCTCTTGGGAACAGTTCTTCAGAGCTACCTGAGAAGCTACCGTCCTCATTTTTCCCCCAATAAAACTTAACTCACAACTCTTCCGTTGTGCTTTTTTTTTTTTTCAGTTGACACTTCTAATGTTTTGTGACTGGGGTTTGTGAATTGAAGTGACCCAAAAATGAACAAAGGAAAAGGTTTATTCACATGTACATGGAGGCTTCACACAAAAGAAGTGAAAACGGAAAAAAAGTGGCTAGGACTGGGGGCTTGAATACCATTTTAACAAAGGGCAATAAACTTTAGAAAACTGAGTAGAGAGAGAAGGAGCTGGGCCTTGTAGGGGTGGTAGAGTGCTAGATGGTAACTACGTGGGCAAAACTAATGGAAAAAAAGAGTTATTTTAGCAAGGTTTGTTTATGCAGCCTTAAGACAGTGCCATCTCCAGAGGTAAGAGCCTTCCCCAGTGATTAAGAGCTGTTCTCTTCCCGGTATGGGAGGGGGAGACAACTTTACAAATGGAAATTTATGCATTTTGGTGCTATAAGGCAAAAGTTATTGGTGGTGCAATCATAATACACACAATTTGCATACATAGATATATATAAGATATGTGAACAATTCTTTAAAAAGACTGCTTTGGAATGGAAATAATACAAATTATTTTGCAAAATGTCATTTCCCAACTTACATTCCAGTCCTGACACCTACCCTATTAATTCAGTACTTTCAAAAAAACACAGAAAATATAAATCATCCGCCTAAAGCACTACTATGCCAGGCACCAAAATTACATAGCATGATGATGCATAATTATGGCACTTTCAAACAGCATTTGAGAATGTGTCACAAGCGATGAAAAATGTAATTTATTTCTACTGACAGATATTAATTGCTCTATGTTAGAAAACGTTTGAACCATTCCTGATAAGCAAAAACAGTAACATAAATGCCTCAAAAACAACTGCAAGGGAAGAGACATAGTTCTAATCATAAAAACTCCCAAAGCATAAGGAAAGGCAATTTCTCAAAGAGGACATCTATTATTAAAATTTGCAAGTCGTTGCTATGACACAGTAGGAAGGGGCTCAAATGCAAAGTCGCTTCCAGCAGGTCTAAAGTGTTATTAATCTCTGATATAGCACTGGGCTAATTGGAGTTTAGGATTCTGCCCTGTTTCCTTAACAAATTGTCTTTGTTAAGGCAAAACTGGATAGTTGCAGGAGAACTTTCAGAATGGACAAGCACATATGTGTAGAAGAGATCAGTCCTTTAAAATTGAGCCCTAAATGGTCACAAATAAATCTCACTTACGGTTTGGCAGGACCATGCTTTTCCCTTGTTACAACCAGGGCTACTCTAACTATTCATGGATTTTTGTCTGTTACTTTAGAGATTATGGAATTTGGGTTGCAGTGTTAGGCTATATCAGCTCCCACAGCTGGAGTGGCAGACCGAAGTCATTAGAAATCTCATGAAACTCTGCTATTTTCAAGACAATTCTAGGCAAGCTCCACCAATTTCATTGCCTCCCAAAACCTGCGTCAACACCCACACCCTTCATACATAATTCAGTTCAGTTCAGTTGTGTCCGACTCTTTGCAACCCCATGGACTGCAGCACACCAGGCCTCCCTGTCCATCACCAATCCTGGAGTTTACTCAAACTCATGTCCATCGAGTCAGTGATGCCATCCAACCACCTCATCCTCTGTCATCCCCTTCTCCTCGTGCCCTCAATCCTTCCTAGCATCAGGGTCCAATGAGTCAGCTCTTCGCATCAGGTGGCCAAAGTATTGGAGTTTCAGCTTCAACATCAGTCCTTCCAATGAATATTCAGGACTGATCTCCTTTAGGATGGACTGGTTGGATCTCCTTGCAGTCCAAGGGACTCTCAAGAGTCTTCTCCAACACCACAGTTCCAAAGCATCAATTACACATTATTAGAGCTGTCTAATCTCATCCACAGCTGTATACAGCAGTGCTTCTAATTTTCTGGTCCTGGAGCCATTCTGACACCTCGTGTCTAGATTCTGCCCCTATATCCTTATGTCCTTATTACTGCGGGCTGGAAATTGAGTTAATCATGAATGGCCAGTGGTCAATCATCAATCATACCTACATAATGCAACCCCAAATGACCAGGTACGGAGAGCCTCTGGGAAGATGAACCCATCAGGTTGCTGGGGTGGGAGCGGGGTGGTGCACTAGGAGAAGGCATGGAGGCTCTGTGCTCCACCTCCTCTCACCTTGCATCTCTCCCACCGGACTGTCCTTGAGTTGTAAAATAAACCAGTGATAGCAAGCAAAGCCCTTTCCTGAGTTCTGGGCAGGGGTTCAGGGGTATGGTATAGCAACCCCCGACTTTATAGCTAAGTCAGATAGAATGTGAGGATAACCCGGGGTCCTGATACTTGCAACGGTCACCTGAAATGACAGCTGCTTTGCAGGACTGATCCCTTAAACCTATGGCATCTGATGCCAACTCAGGCAGAGTCAGGACTGAATTGAATTGTAGGACACACAGTTGGTGTTGGTGAGTTGGAGAAATTGTATGGAAAAGACCATGTATTTGGTGTCAGAAGGGAAGAAAAAAGAAGACCTCACACTGATAATGTTCTATTTTTTTAATCTGGCTGCTGGTTACATGGGTCTACTTAATTTGCAAGATTCATCAAACTGTTGACTTATTTGAGCACTCTTCTGTATATGTTAGTGAAAGTCGCTCAGTCGTGTCCAACTCTTTGCAATCCCCATGGACTATACAGTCCATGGAATTCTTCAGGCCACAACACTGGAGTGGGTAGCCTTTCCCTTCTCCAGCGGATCTTCCCAACCCAGGGATCGAATCCAGTTCTCCCGTATTGCAGGCAGATTCTTTACCAGCTGAGCCACCAGGGAAGCCCAAGAATACTGAAGTGGGTAGCCTATCCCTTTTCTAGAAGATCTTCCCAACCCAGGGGATAGAACTGGGGTCTCCTACATTGCAGGCAGATTCTTTACCAACTGGGAGGACTTCCCTGGTGGCTCAGATGGTAAAGCATCTATCTACAATGCGGGAGACCTGGATTTGATCCTTGGGTCGAGAAGATTCTCTGGAGAAGGAAATGGCAACCCACTCCAGTACTCTTGCCTAGAAAATCCCATGGACGGAGGAGCCTGGTGTCCATGTGGTCGCAAAGAGTTGGACATGACTGAGTGACTTGTTTACCAACTGAGGTATCAGGGAAGCCCAAATATGTTACATGTCCCTAAAAAGTTTATTTTAAAAAAATGTGCCCAGGGTCTACCAGTGTATGTGTCTATGGAGCCACTTTTGAACTGTGGTGTTGGAGAAGACTCTTGAGAGCCCCTTGGACTGCAAGAAGATCCAACCAGTCCATTCTAAAGGAAATCAGTCCAGAATGTTCATTGGAAGGACTGATGTTGAAGTTGAAACTCTAATACTTTGGCCTCCTTATGCGAAGAGTTGACTCATTGGAAAAGGTCCTAATGCTGGGAAGGATTGGGGGCAGGAGGAGAAGGGGAAGACAGAGGATGAGATGGCTGGATGGCATTACCAACTTGATGGACGTGGGTTTGGGTGGACTCCAGGAGTTGGTGATGGACAGGGAGGCCTGGCGTGCTGCGATTCATGGGGTCACAAAGAGTCAGACACGACTGAGCAACTGACCTGACCTGAGCCACTCGCTTTTCTGCCAGATCCTGGGCTGCTCAAGGAAAGAGAAAGATCTCTAAAACTTCAGACATTTCTTCTCCTTGGAGCTTAAGAGAATAGAATACAAGAAAAAAAAAAATAAACAGAGAAGAGTGAGTAGCCTGGGTCTGTGTGGGAACAAGAGAATCATCCAGAGGCTGTCCAAGCCTCCTGTAAAATTTCATGGCAGGGGTGGGGACACTCTATTGAAAGTTATGCTCCACCATTTAAATTGAGAAAATAGAAATGTAAATAATCTCCAATCCAAAGTGGCTTTTAAATCCTCTATTAATGGAAAATTCGATATGTAGACAGTACTACACAAAGAATAATTTCACATTATAAATTGAGGAAAATTTATCAGTTCAGCTTAGTTTTAATAGCCTCAGTTTTTTAGTGGTATCTTCTTAAGACTGTTATCTTGGCAGCACAGTACACCAATTCAGGGCCATTAGACTAGGTGGATTTTCTAAATCAAATTATAACAAGATTAATGTTTCAGTTTTCCCCATGTAAAGCCATATACTGCACCTCAGCTTTAATATTGATTTCTTAAGTAAACAGTCTTTTTTTCTAACTAATTACCTCCCCTTGAATTTAAACAAAATATCTCCACTTACATGGATGCATATCTCTTTTGCCTGGACACTCCAGCAGACAGAGACCTTACGAATCTCTATGCTACTGGGAGAAGTATGATTAGCCAATTTGATTTAATCAAGCTAACTCTCATCAAGAAATATCATCATATATAATTGCAATGCCTAAATTCAAATAAAAGCATGGCAAAAAAAAAGTCATACTTTGGAAAGTATGTTTGGAAAAATTCCATCATGCTCTCATCACACTTTATGGAGAGCTAACTATTAATATATGTTAGAAACCAAGCCAGATGCTGGACTCGGGAGAAGATGAATAACGACGCAATGATAAGGAGGGGTCCCGGCTCTTGAGCTGTTCACAGACCAGTGGGAAAGGGCCATGTAACATGCACTATGGTGAAGTCCTGTACTGCTGTTGGAGCCAGGGAGAGGCGGGCTCGATGCTGAGAGTGTCAGGACCAACGGGCCAGAAGGCATGACGCCACAGGGAGCCTTACAGACGATAAAGTTGAGGGGAACTGGGAGGGTATTCTAGGCCCATACGGAGGACATGGCAACAGCTCATGCCATCAGGAAAGCTCTAGAAAGTTCTGTGCATGCCAGAGGCTGGTGGAAAGTGAAGCAGGAAAGGAAGGCCATGAACAAGAGCTAAAGGAATTCCATTAGAGAAGAGTTTGTGGTTTTAGGACATGGCTGGCAGTTATGGAGGACAGACTGGGAGGGCACTCAGGAGACCTGACCTAAAAGGCCACAGAAGCCTGCAGGATAAACAGGGAGCTTAAACCGGGTAGGACCAGGGGAGCAGGACCAGATTCAAGAGACTGTGTAAATTAGCCCTGACTGACTGTGGATACTGAGGGACAGGAAAACTCTAGGCTGACTCTAACGTTAACAGGATTAAAACGATGGGAGGCATGAGGGGAAGGGGATTAGAAAGGAATGGAGCAGGGACTGGTCTTGTCCTGAATTGCCACTGCCGGCTGGCAGGAACTATAGATGTCTCCTCTATAACAATCGCTGCTAGGTTTCTTTCTGACTTCACAGTACGGTGAGACAAGAAATATGTGAGGAAAACTCAATATACAGAGGTGATTCAAGGCTTGGAGAATTTTTTTTTAGCCATGTGCATGTAGGGTGCCTGGGAGGAATCAAGGTAGACATTGTAAGCAGTCAGAAATAGAACCCTTACTCTAAGAAAAGTGGTTGAACCTGGAGACAAATTACCATGTCTTATCCATAAGGATGTGTTAAGGGTGTTCCATGGGGAAGGATACATAAAAAGGAAACTCCTTCAATCACTTTAAGGAGAAGTCACCATTTTTGTTGTTTTTATGGGCAATAGCCTTCAATGTAAACTGTGATGTTCTCTATCACCATTATGATTTTTAAGAAGAGTACATGAGCACCTCTAAGTTAATCTGAGAAAGGATATAAAAATCACATTATAAGATCAAGCCATCCAAGAAAAGCCTCCCTACTGCTCACCAGCAAACAAACAAAAAATCACAGCGATTCTCCACTGTCCAATAAACAAATCTGTGAAATCCCTGTCCTTCCCTGCTCATGCTAAATTAAATTACTATTCTAATTTGGAGGATTAATTAACATTTAACTACTCTGGGCTTAAAATGCATTAGAGATTTAAAAATGCTGAACTCAGTCTTGGTTTTCCTTTCTACCCACCCTCCCCCGCCATTCTATGCCCAGAACATCCTCTCTCAAACATCAATTCCCTATTTCAGCAGTCATATGTAACCTCCCTCCTCTGCTCTCAAAGTCTTTTCCATGAACTCTCTTCTGCTATCTGTAATATCCAGTCTTGACCTAGAGGAGCTTTTGAGTCTCCAACTCAGTTTTAATCTTCATGAGAAGAAAACCATGTGTTTCCCCATCTTTATGCCTCTCCTCCAAGGAGCAGATTCATCATGCTGACAGTAAAATGCAATGGAGCAAACAGAGTAAGATTAACCGGGAAACTGACTGGAGTGAAAGAAAATGAATGAGTAGGGATATTTTTGGCTTTTAAAAATATTTTTTGAAGGAATGATTTTGTCCCCGCCGCCCCACCACTGACCTTTTTCTTCTCTTCCCTCCTACTTCTTTCTAAGCCTACCAACCTTCTCTGAATTTTTCATCATTCTGCAGAGACTTCCTTAGCTTTGAGCTTCAGACCAGGGTGGCAAGTGAGTCTTTAAAGAGAGAGGAAGGGAAGCAGTAAGAAGGCAGCCACCTGGGCAAACATGAATTAATAATGGAGCCCCTCCCGAATGTAAACTGGGGTAACCACCATGGGAAACAGTAGAGAGGTTCCTTAGAAAACAAAAATAGAGCTACCATACGATCCAGCAATCCCACTCCTGGGCATACATCCAGATCAAATTATAACTCAAAATTGCAACTCTGTGTCCATAGTACCACTATTGACAAAAGCCAAAACATGGAAACGACCTACATGTCCATCAATAGGTGAAAAGATAAAGACGATGTGGTGTGTGTATATATGTATACATATATTATATATATAAAGGAATACTACTCAGTCATACCATTTACAGCTACATGGATGGACCTAGAGATTATCACACTAAGCCAAGTAAGTCAGAAAGAGAAAGACAAATAACATATTATATCACTTATATGTACAATCTAAAATAGGATACAAAGAAATGTATCTACCAAAGAGAAACAGACTCATGGATGAGAGATCAGACTTGGGGCTGCCAAGGTGGAGGAGTGTTGGGGAGGGGAGGATTGGCAGTTTAGGGTAAGCAGATGCAAACTATTATATATAGGTTGGATAAACGACAGGGTCCTACTGTAGAGCAAAGGGAGCTATATTCACTATTCTGTGATAAACCAAAATGGAAAAGAATATGAAAAAGAATATATATATATGCATATATATATATAACTAAATCACTTTGCTGTACAACAGAAATTAACATTGTAAATCAACTATACATCAATAAAATTTTTAAATTAAAGAATTAAAAAAAAACAATGAGTACCCTCCTCACTTCCCTGTCTCCAGGCTCCCTAATTCTAGATACTAAAGTTCTTCATTTCTGACTTGGAGACCATTTCAAACTAATTCATATCTCCTTACATAGATACTGCTATTAACCACTAGCCTCTTTAGGCACTTTGTACTTCGTTGAAGTGTTTTCACATTCATTTTCATTAATGTTCCATTATGATGAAAATGCTAAATAACCATAATCGTGCTTCTAAATTAGAACCTCAGGGTGAACCTGGGAATAAAGTCTAAAGAGAATTTGATGATTCTCTCAACTAATTTCTAAAAATTAAACAGCAAACCTGCCTGCCTCACGAGTGAAAAATTGCCTTATATCCATCTATCTACTACAGAAAATTTTTTTTTAATTTTCTTTACTTTATTGTGTTGGTTTTGCTATACAATGACATGAAACAGCCATGGGTTTACATATGTTCCCCCTCCAGAATCCCCCTCCCTCCTCCCTCCTGATTCCCTCCCCCTGGGACATCTCAGTGCACCAGCCCCGAGCATCAACCCTGGGCTGGCGATTGATTTCACATATGATAATTAACATGTTTCAATGCCATTCTCCCATATCATCCCACCCTTGCCCTCTTCCACAGAGTCCACGAGTCTGTTCTATACATCTGCATTCCTTTTGCTGTCTCGCATGCAGGGTTCTCGTTACCATCTTTCCAAATTCCATATATATGTGTTAGCATACTGTATTGTTTTTTCTTCTGGCTTACTTCACTCTGGATAATAGGTTCCAGTTCTGTCCACCTGAGTAGAACTGATTCAAATGAATTTTTTTTAATGCTAAGTAATATTCCATTGTGTATTATTCCTTTTGTCCCTTCCGTCAGATGTTTGCTCAGAAAATAAAAATTCTTAAGGGGTGAACTCATCCATCTAAATGCTATCGAGTGCTGTGGTAATTAGATCTGGAACTCTTGTTTCAGTAAGCAAACCTTAGCAAGCTGAAAGTGTAATAGATCCAAAACATGCCAGGATGAGAAGCACCAGAGAGAATATGGAGACCGTTTGTTAGTAAACTAAACCAGTGCTTATTGGTTCCTTTTAAGTTTCTGTCCTAGATGGCTAACCCTCTTGTCTTCCAGAACAATGACAGCCCACACCATTCATTCCGAAATTAGATGAAGCCACTGAGAACTCTGGTGCCAGTGAGGAGCAAAAGATGGTCTTCTGTAATTAAGTGAGAGTCATTGTTCCCTTTCGCTCCTAATACAATTTGGGCTCATCTCACATGGGAACTGCCTATTCGTTCCATTGGATATTTTTGGTAGCTTTACAGTTATGGAGGAATAATCATTCATTTTCAGGCTGTGAAATCTTCATCTCATACAAAATAAAACTTTCTTTTAGAATTCTGAACTATCATTTCCTTTGAATCCCTAAGTACAGTTTAAATCACTTTTCTTGCTATCATTTGTTGGTATCCAATGACTCTACAGAATGACTCTGCCTCTGTTTTTGATCTGAGATGTTAACGCATTTTTATCTTTCCTGGTGCTGTGCACACATGGTTCCTGACACTGAACTAGGGACAACGACTGGAGGAAGACCACCACACTGATGGGACATAAACTTCAGAGTCACACCATTACTCTGTGTTTGGAATCTGTCACCCTTAATTTCAGTCATCACCACAAGTGTAGGCATAATGGACCAACCTACACACACACACACACACACACACACACACACACACTCTCAACACTGAGTTATACTCTGAGCAGAACACTCTGCTGGCTGGTTATTTGTGTGTGTGTGTACACACACGTGCATGTGTGTGAGCTCAGTTGTGTCCGACTCTTTGCAACCCCATGGACTGTAGCCCACCAGGTTCCTCTGTCCATGGCATTTTCCAAGCAAGGATACTGGAGCGGGTTGCCATTTCCTCCTCCAGGGCATCTTCCCCACCCAGGGCTTATCTGTGTCTCGAGTGTAAATGATGGCCTCAGCTGATCCTCGATAGACCAAGCCCCTCTCCTGGTTTTATTTCACTCCAGGGCTGGCGATAGAAAGACAAGTTGGGGAGGAAGAAAGGTAATAAATCCCATGACTACTTCTTCCCCCTCCCTCCACCCTGTCACCTCCCGCTACATTCCCTGTCACAGACATTCCTGATATCAGAATCTGCCAGGAAGTCCCTTGCTTCCCATTCTTATTGTGAGTCACCAGTGATGAGGAGCCATGCCAAGTACCTGAGCTGGTTCATCAGCTGAACCAAAGCAGCTCAAGTTTCTGTGTTCCCTGATCCGATTCTGAGGATGGACTGCCGTAATGCTTCAAGCTCGGGGCGACGCAGCAAGCCCCATGCAGCTTGTAAGTATTAGAAAAATTCAAGAGCATGACTACCCAAGGGTGGCCACCCAGCAAGCCCACAGTACTCAGACATCCTTCCCCAGCCATACACCTGCCCCTCATGAGTCCAGACATCACGCGATCCTTGGAAATTCAGTGAACGATGCTGGGAACAAGCCAGGAACTGCATAAAGGTACTAGCCCGTGTGTATCTACAAGCATGCCCACACGTGGAAACTGAAAGGGAATCGCATCCTTCAGATGAAAACTAATCATGGGGATTCCCTGGCAATCCACTGGTTAGAACTTTGTCCTTCCACTACAGGGGGGACAGATTTGCTCTCGGGTAGAGAAATGAAGACCTCGCCTGCCGCACTGCATGGCAAAGGAAAAAAAGAAAAAAGGAACAGGTCTTGGTTTTGCTTACATTCTAACTGTTGTTGCTTTAGTCATCTCCCACTCTTTTGAGACCCCATGGACTATAAACCACCAGACTCCTCTGAGCATGGGATTTCCCAGGCAAGAATACTGGAGTAGGTTGCCATTTCCTTCTCCAGGGATCTTCCCAAACCCACATCTCCTACACCGGCAGGCGGATTCTCTACCACTGAGTTACCAGGGAAGCTTACATTTTAATGTAAGAGACTTCCCTGGTGGCTCAGATGGTAAAGCGTCTGCCTACAATGCAGGAGACCAGGGTTCAATCCCTGGGTCAGGAAGATCCTCTGGAGAAGGAAATAGCAACCCACTCCAGTACTCTTTCCCGGAAAATCCCATGGATGGAGGAGCCTAGTAGGTTATAGTCCATGGGGTTGCAAAGAGTCAAACACGACAGAGCAACTTCACTTTCACATTTTAACACTCTGCTTTAAAAAATATATAGTTATCAACACCACATAAACCACAGCAGTACAGACTAAGCTACTTTCTCTAGAGCTTTCCCAGCATTTCGAAGGAGCCTTAAATCCACTATACTTTCTGTGTTCCAAGAGTTCTAAAAATACTAATTTTTTAATGTAAAAAATATTAAAAATATCAATGAATACAATCAACCTCAAAATACTATTTCAAAGCAATCATTATTAAAATTTTGCTCAGAGAGGAGACCATAACTAGTTAACAGCCTCTGAAACTTATCTTCAGGCACCACTCAGGTGGAAAGTGTAAGGAAAACATACGCTGGTCAGTTAAGCCGATATTTAAATGCAGCACTAAAAATGCATTTCACGCCCAACTTCATCAATCAGCAACCAATCTTACTTTGCATCTTGGCTACCAAAAGAAAATGAGATTTGTTTCCCTGAAGAAATATGTCACAGCTCTGCTTGAATTATTAAGCTTTACTATTATAGAGAGAAACTGAGTCGAGGAAAAAATGAAGAAAAAAGAAAAAGGAATAAAATTAGACCCAGGTTGCCATCTACAGACTGTTATCAGCACTGCTCATTCCTGAAGCACTAGATATCAGAATATCTATAAATATCAGCAGTAACATAAAAGGCCGAAATGTATAACTACAATCGTAATGATTGCAAAAATCAAGATAGCCTATGAAGTCTCTTTTTTTTCTAATTAATATGAGAACACTAAAGAACACTGATCAAAAGTCTTCACAATTTAATATATGCTCTGAAGGAAGCATCGTTATGCATCTTAACTCTAAAATTTTAACACTTAGAAATAAAATTAGATAGATTACATCATTCCAAATTTAAAATATTTTAAGCATCAAAAACTGTTTCATCTCTACAATAGAATTCTTGCATTTTTTGATGTGATATTTGTATATATTGAGAGATGATCATCACAGTAAGTCCAGTCAAAAATCTGTCCCCATTCATGGTTACAAAATTTTTATTCTTGTAATAACTTTTAAGATCTACCCTCTTAGCAACTTTCAAATATGCAAAGCAGTATTAATTTCCTGCATTTTTGGCTCATTATCTTGACTCACCATATACTTTCCCTTTCATTTTGTTTCAAGTCCTTTATTGCTTTTCCCTTTCTAAGGAATAAGAGCCCTCTGGAGGCACAAATGTCCAAAATCACACATTTGGTTCTAATTACTAAAACAGATGCTATTAAAGCAAAAAGCAACTGCAATAATAAGTGAATTTGGAGACTGAAGGAGGAAAAAAGTGAGAGATAAAGAGAAATAAAGACCAGTACTTTTGCTAATATAACCTAGAAAATCTCCTAAAGCCAAAGACATCTGGAGGGAGATCTGATAAGGAGAAATAGCTCAATTTTCAAAAGCAGGGATTTAAGCTAATATCCTTAAACTTATCAAGTGATGAGTTAATCTCATAAACAGTACAAAAGCTTTTTTTCCATTTTCCCTGGGAAAATTGTTTTGGAAGCCACGATTCATTTTCCAGGTCATATATTCTTTCTATCAAGATGAAAAGATACAAGATGCTTTGTCTAAACTCTTATATATGCTTCTAAATCCATGGTATAGGCCTCCTGTGCACATGTTCATGCTAAGTTGCTTCAGTCGTGTCCGACTCTGCGACCCCATGGACTATAGCCAGCCAGGCTCCTCTGTCCACAGGATTCTCCAGGCAAGAGTACTGGAGTGGGTTGCCTTGCCCTCCGACAGGAGATCTTCCTGATTCAGGGGTCCAACCCACGTCTCTCACATCTCCTGCATTGGCAGGCAGGTTCTTTACCACTAGCACTACCTGGGAAGCCCAAAAACCTCTTACTGGGAACAAAAATTCCCCAAACCTTCATTTAAAAAATACCAGCCATTGTTCTATGTAACACTGAGATATAGCAGTGAAACACCTACTATCTGCACATTATAAAACCACACTGTGAAATATACACCTAACGTGGACAATTAAAACCAGTGCAGATTCTCTAAAGACTGGCGAAGAACAGCTGAGGGCTTCTTCATTTTCTTAGCACTTTAAAAATGTGACTTGTTTCCATGTTCAACATGCTTTGGTTATTTTCACCACCACAGATGAAACTATTGTTGAAAACTCTTTGTGGGGACTTTCCCAGCAGTCCAGTGGTTAATTAAGACTTTGTTTTCCAAAGCAGCAGGTATGGGTTTGATCCCTGGTCGGAGAGCTAAGATCCTACAAAGCCTCACGGCCAAAACACTAAAAAACTCAAAACAGAAGGAACATCATAACAAATTCAATAAACACTTTAAAAATGGCTCACATCAACAACAAATCATTTAAAGAGATCCTTGAAAATATGAAAAAAAAATCTTGAAAAAAGAGAAAACTATGAAATTCTATAAAGGCAAAAATACTGATAATTTGACTTTTTAATAATGGTTACTTTCCTGTAAAACATGGAAATGCTGATTCAGACTCTTGTGTTTCCATGTTTCCATGAGTGAAATAACCTGAAGAGATGATCGTCCCCTTTCTCTTAAGGGAGAACTGCTAATTCTAAAGATTTTCAAAAAATTGAGAGCAGGAGCTAGGATTTTCTTAAGCTAATAAGAGCCGCACAGAAAACAAGCAAGTAACATTTCATAAAAGCCTTTAATTGAAAATGATTCATGAAAACTTTAACATGAGTCTTGTTTCTTAGTGGGTTTTAAAATATTACAGAGCCATCTATTTTGTGACCTCCATCATTCATTCACCAATATTTACTGTCTCATCTCTCAGACCTGCGCTAGTTATTGGGGTTTGAAAAAATAAACTAGTAAGACATAGCCCATGGCCGTGATGGTTTTGCAATCTAGTATATACTGATTAAAATAAGCCCTCTATTATTCTTAATGTCCACAGGTATGGCATGCTTTTTCAGGCTATCTTTTTCCTTTGGTGCCTGCCATACAACAATGGTAAAGAATCTGCCTGCAATGAAGGAGACCTGGGTTCAATCCCTGGGTCAGGAAGATTCCCTGGAGAAGGAAATGACAACCCACTCCAGTATTCTTGCCTGGAGAATTCCATGGACATAGGAGCCTGGCGGGCTACACAGTCCACAGAGAGTCGGACACAACTGAGCGACTAACACTTTCACTTTTTCCATACAACAAGCATTCACTAAACATCCATTGACTGCATTTTACCTTGGCTTCCCCATTTCCTGGTCACTGGAAATGACTGAACAAACTTAAAGATAAAAGCAAAACTATGGAGATAAATCTTAATATGAACCCACATGTTGCAGAAAGCTAATGGGGCCAAAGAAAGTTAAGTGACTTGCCCAAAGTCAAGAGCAGAACTGGGACAAGAATCTAGGACTCTGGGCTTCCAGCTAACTCTCATTTAAGTCCTTGAAGCCGTAAGCCCCCTCCACTTTCTTCTCTATAGAATTGGCCCCGTCATTTCACCTGCTCTTTTAACTCCGTCTTGCATGTCTCTCTTCTGACCCTGTAACCATCTGAGCAGCATCTTCTAAGCCCTCATACAAGTCTGTGTTGTTTCCTTGGCTGCAAACCCCACCAGAGCTGTAATTCTAATGTGACGCTTTGAAGCGAGCTGGAGCTCTCAGGAGGAAGACAGAGCCCCGGCCCTGAATCTGAAACCTGATCCCCCTCACGCCTTTTCAGAGCAGCCCAGCACGTCTTCCTGTGGAGGTGAGTGGATCCCAGGGGGAGGGAGAAGCAGTCACTCCTCCAGCCGTGTCCCAGCCAGCCCAGCTGCCCACAGCATCACCCCACACTCATGTGCTCAACCCCACTGAGACCATGCTTGGAGTGAAACCAAAAAGAGCCTGTCTTCACAAAAAACTAACGTGAAAAGGTCACAATTCTGACAGCATGCCTCCTTAGTTGACCCCATGGATTACACAGACCACGGGATTCTCCAGGCCAGAATACTGGGGTGGGTAGCCGTACCGTTCTCCAGGGGATCTTCCCAACCCAGGAATCGAACCCAGGTCTCACACATCGCAGGTGGATTCTTTACCAGCTGAGCCACCAGGGAAGCCCTTATTTATCACACTTTTATCCTAAAATCTTGTAGTAATGCAAAATGCTTTAAATTATTTTATACCATCTCTCACCTGGTAATGCAAGGTACGAAATAATTTGGTACATACTATTTATTGGTAAAGTTGTATGTGTGTGTTCTCTTGGATATGAGTGAAACATCTTTTTAAAAACTGATCTGTGACTAAAAGCAGTTAGTAATAAATGTGAACAAGAGTTGTAGACACACGAATAAGAGAGATCACAAGTAGGTGGTAAAAATGTTAATCAAGCACTTTTAGCTGGAACACAGGATGGCAAAATTTACTCAAGAAATATTTCTCTCAAAATGTATCCTCATAGCACAATTGTTAATTACAACTAGAAATTAAGCATGAAAAACACCAGCATCTCTCATACACAGAAAGCCTTCTTTGAAAACTCATATATGACAATATTTTGTGAGTCCAAGAAAACAAATGGATCTACTTACAAATGAAAATTGTATCACAGCCTTAAGATAATGATCATCAGTAATAACAATATAATAATAACAAACTTACCACTGTTTGGGATTGTTTGTGGTGAACTCTTTAACTTGGCATTTTGTTTCCCTTTCGTGGGTTTTTCTGAATTCGCATCTTTTTTCCCTTTCCTCTTTGGGGGCTGAGGAGATGAGTTGTCGCTGGATCCAATTGTTGACTTAGACTGGCGATCATTTCCCTACGTGGCAAAAGATTAACTCTTACTATTGGCTGATGAACTACTTAAGTGATAAGTACAGGTCACTAATGTGGTAAAAAGGAGCAGGGGCCAAAGACAGGCATTCTGTGCTAATTCTGCTTCTGTCCATTACCTACATTAAATTCTTCCGGGTGGCAGAGGAGGGGTATACCAGGGGAAGGAGAATAAAAATAGTAGCACTTGAGGGACTTCCCTGGCAGTCCAGGGGTTAAAACTCCTTCCAATGCAGGGTGTACAGATGTAATCCCTGATCAGGGAGCTAATTTCTCACATGCTTTGCAGCCAAAAAAAAAAAAAAAAAACATAAAACATAAAACAGAAGCAATATTGTAACAAATGTAAAAGACTTTTAAAAATAGTCCACATTTAAAAACATTTTTAAACAAATAATAGCACTTGACAACTGCTGAGTATTTAATATGTACCAGGTGTTGCTATGAAACTGTCTCACTCAGTCCTCATAACCTGAGAGACAGGTACTGTTATCACCTCATTATACAGACAAGCAAATGAGGCTAAAAGGTTAAGCCTGGCCAAGGTCATATAGTCAGCAAGGAGCAGAGCCAGTCCGCTGTCTCAACCATCCTCTCCCTCCTGCACCTTTCAAAAGAATCAGCAGATAGCTACTGGATGAGGAATGATGACAAAACCCAGTTTGATCAGCTCATCTAGAAACACCTTAACTAGCTGTCACTGTGAACATACAGATATCATCATATAAGCAGACCCGCTCTGTGCTTATAGAAAAACCTCTGATATTGACTCATCTGTCGGTGACTTCCACCATCTCTATGAATCGAAAATCCAGGGCAACACAGACACAAGCAGCTCAAGACCACATACTCCCCGCCACCATTCCAGCAAGACAGCCCCCTCCTGACCACACCTATGGTGGTTGCCTCTGATTCCCATGTGCACCTCGAAATGAAGACCTTGCATCTGCAAAGGGGGCTTCCCAGCATGAAGGTGAGGTTGAGCTCAGCAGCTGCTGTGGTGGGCGCATGCACAGTTCCTGGGGGGCTGCATGAGAGCCACTCCAGTGGTGACCACTGTACCCAAGGAACAGCTGTGCTGATTCTCGGTGCAAGAAACTCCCTCCTAACAAGACAGCCTTGGCCTTAGGACACTCAGGTGCCACACTTACCTGAGTGTGTGAAGAGTAGGCTGCAAGTAGCAGAAATAAAATGAAGTTTTAGAGATCCTGACTCAGAGTCACTGCACTGCCACCAACCAACAACGGGACCTTGAGGTAACTAGTTCCTACCTTCTTGGACCCTATTTCATTATCAGTTCAGTTCAGTTCAGTTGCTCAGTCGTGTCCGACTCTTTGCGACCCCATGGATCCCTTATCAACTGAATGGGGTTAATGTGCCTGCTGTTGGGTCTCTTACATGAAATGAATGAAATGTAACTGGTACAGTGCCTGGCGGGCTTCTCTTGTGGCTCGGTGGTAAAGAATCTGCCTGCAATGCAAGAGACATGAGTTTGATGCTTGGGTAGGGAAGATCCCCTAGAGAAGGAAATGGCAGCCCATTCCAGAATTCTTGTTTGGGAAATCCCAGGGACGGAGAAGCCTGGCAGACTACAGTCCGTGGGGTTGCAAAAGAGTTGAATGTGACTTACAGACTAAACAAAACAAACAGTGTCTGGCATGTAGTTTTATCCAAAGACTATCAGAGGGCTTCCTCCAAGAGCAGAGAGTTAATATCTTTTTCTTAAAAATCATATCAAACTTACACCATATTGGGTGCAATTTTATGCAACATCTGTACTATGCTAGTATCTGAAAATAAATGTAAGTAATGTTAAATAAACAAATCTGCCTATAAACCTATTATAACTGCTCATTTTAAACATTTAGATATTCAGTCATCCAGAAGTGTTTAAATAGCTTTAGCTATCACCCAATTAAGAATAGAAAATTTCACAGCCTTACAAATGAAGTTATTTATGCTATTTTGTCATAGCCTACAAGAAAATGAATTATGCATAGATTTATTAACAGTATGAAAACTTGTCCAAATCTATAACACTTTTTGCATAATTTAATTTCTTATTCCAACTGCAATTTAAACATACAGTTTCCACTTAATTATTGCATTAACTGCAATCAGAGTTAGGTTTTTTTTTCTTTCCTTTTCTTCAGTGATTATTTCTTGCAAAGCCATAAACTGCCAGGCAGGAGAAATGGCTAATGTGATTACAGCGGAGATTCGAAAACCATCATATAAGAAGGAGCCATCAGCCTGGTCTCATATTCTAGTCTATTTTCAAATTAGTCTATTCATCTCAAGATTCTAAAACTTTAAAAGCCTTGAATGAGAGGAGTAACCCTTCTAGCAAGCCTACTAGAATGTTCAGAGATGCTATTCAACTTATCAGGACTAAAATGAAACAAAGAAAGCAAAACTCTGAATCTCATCACGAGAGGATCTTTTGTTTTTGTTTTTAATAGCTCTCTGGGAAAAGTGTTGTTCACAAAAGGGGTAAAACAAGGGAGAAGCAGACACTCCATCCTGGGAAGACTGAGGATTCACATGACTTTAAGCATCACTTCTCTTGTTGAATATACAAGAAGTTCTGATTTACTGCGTTTCTGATAGGGACACTCAAAAGACCGATTTTGGAGCATCAAGAAAGACTGGTTGATTCCAATAACTATATGAGGCATAGCTTTGGTAACTGACACTCATGCATTCAAATATTGATTAACGACTAATTGCCAGGCACTTGACAAGAACTAAATTAAACTTAGCTTCCCAGGTAGCTCAGGTGGTAAAGAATCTGCCTGCAATGGAAGCAACCTAGATGTCCATCAACAGACGAATGGATAAGAAAGCTGTGGTACATATACACAATGGAATATTACTCAGCCATTAAAAAGAATTCATTTGAATCAGTTCTACTGAGGTGGACGAAACTAGAGCCTATTATACAGAGTGAAGTAAGCCAGAAGGAAAAACAAAAATACAGTATGATAACGCATATATATGGAATTTAGAAAGATGGTAACGAGAACCCTGTATGCGAGACAGCAAAAGAAACGCACATGTATAGAACAGTCTTTTGGACTCTATGGGAGAGGGCAAGGGTGGGATGATATGGGAGAACGGCACTGAAACATGTTAATCATCATATGTGAAATCAATCGCCAGCCCAGGTTTGATGCTCAGGGCTGGTGCACTGGGATGACCCAGAGAGAGGGAATCGGGAGGGAGGTGGGAGAGGGGTTCTGGAAGGGGAACACATGTATACCCATGGCAGATTCATGTCAATGTATGGCAAAACCAACGTGATAATGCAAAGAAAATTAAAATAAATAAATAAATAATTTTTTTTAAAAAAAGAATCTGCCTGCAATGTAGGAGACCTGGGTTTGATCCCTGGGTGGGGAAGATCCCCTGGAGAAGGGAATGGCAACCCACTCCAGTATTCTTGTCTGGAAAATTCTATGGACAGGGGAGCCTGGAGGGTTACAGCCCATGGGGTTGCAAAGAGTCAGACATGACTGAGTGACTAACACAACACAAATTAAACTTAGAAAATAAAGAATTGTTTTGTAATTAGAAACTGGAAAGAATTTAAATGTTTTCTATTTTAAAAAGAAAACACATTGTATAGCACAGGGAACTCTATCAATATTCTGTGATAATCTAAGTGGGAAAAGAATCTGAAAAAAATGGAGATATATATATATATATAACTGAATCACTTTGCTGTACACCTGAAACTAACACAACACTGTAAACCTACTATACTCTGATATACAATAAAAAAAGAAAACAAAATTCACCTAAAAAATAAAAACATGTATAATAAGTTAATACAAATATAAATAAATTATAGTATAAATTATATACTTATCTATTTACATAGTTAATTATATAAATTATAGATAATACATAGACAAATTATATATAGAGAGAGAAGGGCAGAAGGATAGAAGGATCTTCCTTTTTTTTTTTGAGACTTCTACATATGACTCATAAATTGGATAGTCATTGCTCTTTTTTGGGGCATAGGGAATAAGATTGTCATCTCATAATGCTATGTTAGTTGATAACATTACTGAGTACCTCTTGTGTGCTGAATACTCATAAACACAAATATTTACCAAATGCATAGATAGGCATTTTTTTCAGATAAAGGAACTAACTTTCTTAAAGTTACCCAGGTTTGATTCTTCTACTACACTGATGCTTCCTAGTTCCCAAGGGACTAGAAACAGCTATCCTATGGTTTGGTTCCCTTAAAAAATCACCTGGAAGTAACAGATTACAATTTTATCCCAAAGTGGAAGAAATCACGCAGCAGCCCCATTTTACAGGGCATCCCATGCAAACACTAGACCCTAGGTGATCATTCAAGCACCGTCCTGTTTTCTTCCTCACACACATATCAAAATACCTGATAGAAATAGCAAACCTCTGGCTCAAACCAACAAAAAACACTAAAAAGAGCCCTTCGATCACCCCCTTACTCTACTGCAGTTGGGACTGCTCCAGATAATTCCCTAGGCGCTTTCCAGCAAGATCCAGTCAACTCAGGTTTCTGTCATTACCACGGTAAACTCACTTTCAGCCCTCACGAACATGTGCCAAAGACACAGAAGCCATAAGCCATCACAAAATCCTCGTAAAGTGATTTTGCAAGCGATGTGCCGCACACAGCAACCCTCACAGTGTGTGTATTTCAACGAAGCAGCCAGGAGGCCTTGTGAGCTGGGGACCACACTCAGACTCAGGCTGGTGTTGCTCTGTGTGTTTGCTGATGGGGAGTGTGAGAAACCTGTTTATCCAAACTGGACTCAGGTTCCTGAAAGGCAAAATGGAGGTCTGGAAGCTTCAGAATCGACCTTTCACTGTGACTTTGCGACACACGGATAAGCATGTTTTCTCACTAAAACCTGAGCAGTTACCATACTTGAATCTGTAAATTGCTGATCGCAAGATAGATTAGCCACCTGGGAGTAAGGACAACTGACAACAGAAGGTAGTCTTGAAGGCTCCAACCTTCAAGCACGTCCCTGATTTTACATCTCTCCCGCTAGAGGGTGCTTGGACTCTGTGCGCTGAAACCTCACAGCTGGACGACAGCCTCCGGTGGTGGGTTAATTTCTCAAACTGAATAGAACTTCAGAGGATTCACTTATATCTTCCTTTTTTTCCCATGCTAGAATCTCAAAGTACTTGTTTCTGTGACCCCCCAGTCTGTATGAGGGGTGACTTCTGGTCTTTACCTGCTTTGCACAGGGCATTCCCTGGCTGTTCTGAAAGGGATGCTGGATCTCCCACCAAATGTCCTCACCTTTACCCCAAACCCCACACTTCCTACCACAAGGGTGGGGCCTTGCTGACCCATCACTTCTGCACAGCAGGTCCTCTAGGGAGAGTGTAGCAGCTTTCTCTCTCTCTTTTTTAAGCTCTATCAGGCCCCCACCCACACCCACACATCCCTTCATTATGCAATACAGCCATTGCTAGAAAGCTTGCCGAGAAAAGAATTCCTAAAAATCCAACTCTGGGTCCCCTTTGGTTTGCATCACGAGTTCAGGGATGCTTTCCCTTGGACTGAACAGTAAGCATCTCCTTAAGTTGTAAGCCAGCTCGCCCAGCGTCCCCTTCACTCACACTTACCCCTACTCAGTGACAAGCGGTTAAGGATGTTGAAAATATGTACATTCTCCAGGGAACCAATTAATTAAAGGAAAGGAGCAAACTGATCCTTCTCTTGAAAACTGAATTTCTGACTTTGGAATGCCCGATGTAGAACATTCTCTCCGAGCAGTTCACGGCCAGTCACTCACACATCCACTAGACAAGTTTCGTGGAACCTTACTGTGTGCCCAGCGGGTTATGCCCCTCTGCTGAGTATAATCTCCTACAAGAGGCCCACCCTGGCCACCCAGAGGGTACTGCATCCTCTCTTACTTTCTCCTTCCATATCCTGATATATGTTTCTTCAAGTTTATCTCTGACTAATATCAGCTGGGTATTCATTTGTCTTTTTCCTCCTCCAGAATGGAGGCTTCAGCCATTTATGGTTTTCTCTGGAATCTCTGCCTCCCCTTCCCCACAAGCACTAAGACAGTTCAGTTCAGTTCAGTAGCTCAGTCGTGTCTGACTCTTTAGGACCCCATGGACTGCAGTTCGCCAGGCCTCCCTGTCCATCACCAACTCCAAGATTTTAATCAAACTCATGTCCACGGAGTCGGTGATGCCATCCAACCATCTCATCTTCTGTCGTCCCCTTCTCCTAGTGCTCGGGACATAATATGGACTTGATAAATGGCTACTGGATGAAGGCAGCGATCAGTGACAACATACAATGTCCCCTGCTGCTTCCTGTCCCAGTCACCCGCATCACTCAGGACTCCAGCCCTCCCACTGCCTCCTGCTTCTATTCTTGCCCCACCCACTTCTCTGCAGACCCCACAGCCAGAATGATCTTTTAAAAACAGAAATCAAAGGCTATCACTCCCTTCCTCTGCCCCTCAAATGGTAAGGAATCAAATCCAAACTCCACCCATGGCCTGCATCCTTGGGCCCTGCCTGCCTCTCCAATCTCATCACAGACCACCCCAGCCTTCTCTCTGTCCCCTTCCTTTATGCCAAGCGCTTTCCTGAGGGCCTTTGTGACTGTCTCCTCTGCTATGGAGGCCCTTTCTCCCCTGCGTCCAGCTTGTATGGCTGGTTGCTTTACTTCATTCAAGCCTCAGTCTCAGAGCATTTTATATCAACAAGCGCCCTACCACATTTTCTTGTCCTCATGGCACTGATCACCACCTGAAATTATATATTTGTTTAGAGATTGATCGTCTTGTCTACCCCCATTCTTCACCCCTCTCTGCTCCACAGACAAAGGCACTAGAACAAAAGTTTCATGAGGTCTGAAAACTTGTCACCAACTTTGGCCAGCTGCTTGAAGGAATTCCTGGCACTCAGTAGGTGCTTGTTAAACATCTGTTGGATGGATGGATGGATGACCAGATAAATGGACAGGTGAATCTGTAGAATGCTTCCTGAGAAAGCACTGTGAGAAAAGGGACAGACTCTGCTATCCCTGTGTTATTCTATAATGTTGGGTCTTTGCTTGTGTATGAGATGGAAACTCATCTCAAAACATAACTTTGAGTCTTTAAAGGTCACTTTCTCAAAGAGACCTTTTCCTCACACACATATCTAAATTCTCCTTTTATTTTCTTGCATATCATTCCATCCTTTTCTCTCATTTTAATCACACTTTGCAATTATACACTGCTTTGTGGTATCGTCTGTATAACTTTGTCTCCTTGAGTAAGAAAGAGCTAAAAGAGAGTGTTGTGTCTTATTGCTCAATATTGTCTCCCTGGGGCTTAGTTCTAGGCCAGACACACAGAAGACATAGCCAGTCATCATTAGATGACCCAGTATTTACAGCACAGATTCGAAAGAACTTCCAAACAAGTGAGCATGTACATATATGCCTCCTGTGTATGGATTTTAAAATTGGAAACACATTTTTAATTAAAAAAATGAGACATTGTAAATTTCAGAAGAGTAATAAGCACCTAATCCCAAACTTCAGTCATTGTGAATGTAAAGACCTGAGTCCTGATCTTGGTTCTGACATGAACTTTCCCTGTGACCTGGGTCAGTTATTCAGCTACATTTGGTCTCTGTTTAACCATCACCTTTCCAGCTGTACTGTGAGGGTTAATGAGTTCCTATGTGCATGGTACATGGAAGAGATTCCACTCCACAAAGTCCTGAAGGAGAACAGAAGGGCAGTTTCCCAGCTCTAAATTCCTGGACTTTATTTAGCTTTATGGGCTTTCCAGGTGGCGCTAGTGCTAAAGAATCTGCGAGACATGGGTTCAATCCCTGTGGCAGAAAGATCTCCTGGAGGAGGGCATGGCAACCCACTCCAGTATTCTTGCCTGGAGAATCCCATGGACACAGGAGCCTGGCAGGCTACAGTCTGTAGGGTGGCAGAGAGTCAGACACAACTGAAGTGATTTAGTATGCAAGCACACATTTAGCTTTATGATGGTTACAATATATTTTTCAGTTATTGGAATACTCTCTCTCTCCCCTTGCTCTCCATATCCATGAAGTTATGGATTCTCTGTGGCTTTCACTGTGAGCTCTGCCCCCAGCCCTCTCTATTTCCACTTCCCCATCCTCTCACTCGACAGTGTGATGAAGCCAGCTCCTTGCCAGGCCCTGGGGGGTGCAGGGAAAGAGCATCACCATGATACACCTCTGCTCTTTGACTATGACCGTCATGTGGGTGATCTCGCAAATCTCCATCGGATGTCCTCAGTCTCTGCCATTTACAACTACTCGCTGAACAGTCTGCAGCTAGAGTCCGTGATGACATTGACAGCTCAATGCATTAGAAACTAAGCAGGTGATTCTTTTCTCGAGCTTCCCTCTAATTAGCCACAGTACCACCATTTTCTCAGGCATCCAAGCTCAGAAACTTGGCTGAGGTGAGCACTATTTCTTCACACAAATTTTTTTTTCAAGAATTTCACATGATGTTACAGAAAAGGACGAGGGGAAGGAATATCTAAATCATCATTAGGAGACGACATCATTGTCCAGCAGCCACTTATTTTACAAAACACCAGTGTAAGAGTTCTGCTTATTTAATTCAGAAAGGGAAAATGTCAGATCAATTCTGACCTCCACAGGTCAGGAAATTCAACCCAAAGAGCAGAAAGAGAAGTTTCAGCCAAGGAGACTTGTCAAAGCAATACTCCAGCAGAACATGAAACTCACTCCCAAGAGGGGGTACAGACAAAAAATACAAACAGGTTAAGAAGTCATCTACTAAAAGCTTGTCACAGTTCCCACATAATGGGTATTCAATAGATATATGCTGAATTAACAAATAAATGGATGAATGGTAGATGAAAAAAATTCTGATAAGGAGCTAAATATTTAGAGCAATTCTCAATCTTTTTTAAAAAGTAACTGAGGATTGCCATTCTGTTACATACACTTTCTTTTTAGTCTTTGTCAGTTATAGAAAACAACACTGGGCAGACCAGTGATGTGACCTAAAACAGCATTTCTTCTCACTTATGTATTATTGCCTAGATTTCAAGCTGGTATAAATTTTATCAAGTCTATATATTAGGAAAAAGATATCTCTTTTGAAATCCATATTTTAAAAACATTAGCTCTCCTTTAGAAACTAAGTTGTAACATTAATGTTCTAGTGTTGTTTCACCTAATTGCTTACATGCCACAAGGTGGCTAAATTTTATTTCTTCAGATTTAATTGAAACCCAAAGGACAGTCTCTCTGTTATTGTACAGAAATACAGAACATTAATGAGTAAAGTATCTGATACTTACACTGCCTTTAGACTTTCTGGATCCTACAATGGGAGGTAGTGAAGAGGTTTTCTGACTGTGAAAACAAATTGCAATTTAGAAATCTGAATATTATTCACAAGTAATACACAAGGCAAGATAATTATCATCTCAGTGCATCACCCCAACCTGGAACTCAACTATTTATAAACATCAGTATTCTACAAAAAGTACCGCTGGCTTTCCCGATTTCACGAAGACCACCAAAACATTTCCAAATTCCATTCCAAAAGATTATTTTTTTTAATTGGAGTATAATTGCTTTACAATGTTGTCTTAGTTTGTGCTGTCCAAAAGATTCTTAATGTTTTCTTGTGTAGCGTTTTAGTTGATGCTTACAAATAAATTTAGTACCACCTGTAACTTTTTCATACCATTTAAAATCAAATCCCTAAATTTTTAATTTGCATTTCAGAAGAAAGGCATTTCCCAAGCTGAGTGAGGATTTTACCAGATTATGTTTAAAACTAAAAATGATAAAGCTCTTTTTTTCATCATGTCTACCATATCTGGTAGAAGCACAGAATGGTAAAACACTGGCATTTATATTCAGGAGTCTCTAAACTAGTCACTCTCACCAAAAAAATTTAAAAACTGCTCTTCGGCTCTAAGTATTTCCCAGATGTCTCTTTACAGGAAATGACCCAGCTTGAAACCCAACTGAACCTCTCTGAAAATAAGAAGCCACGGAGGTAAAGGCAAATGTCGCTGACCTGCCCGAGAAAGGCCAGCATGAGCGAGTTTTCTCACTGCCATCAAGGACAAGCACCAGTCTCACTGCAGAGTGTACTGCAGCCCACAGCAGTCTTACCCAGCAGTGCTTCTCCGTGGTTTCATGGGTGGGTCGGGATGGTTGGCAACAAGTCTGGTAAACAGTTCTAAAGTGCTAGAAAGCAATGTGCTCTTTGCAAACACCACCCCGTGAAATTCCATTCCATCTATTCCATATTGAGAAACCCTTGGTTAGTCTCTCCCTCAAGCTACACGGGGCTGCAAATCAATGGGGAACACACTGGTGACATTCTGCTCTATCTCTGCCACATGTCACCCATCCGAGCAGGAGCAACTACACAAAGTTAATTTTCCAGCCAAGTAGACATGGAAAAGCAGCAGCGATAGATCGCAGGACACCATGAGCAAGCCCAAGGGTCCCTGCAAGCAGGGGCCGAGGCTCTTCATGCAAATGCATGCCTGGGCAGTCCACCGACTGGGCTGAAAGCAGGCATTCTTCACAAATGTATGACATCTCATAGGGCAAAAGGGTTCTCTCTGCACTGTGTGTAATTATAAATGTAACCTTTAAAATTTTGCCTGAAATAACTATACCCCCACCACTCCACTTATTTGTATAAAAGAAATATCGTTTCTATATTTTACCATTATTATTTTTAAGTAGAAAATATTATTTTTTAACCACCTGTAGATGTTTCTCTATGCACCAACTAAAAAATTATTCAATCAAGTTAACATTTTTAAGACTTCTAAAAGCATACGTTGTAGAGAAGCTCACTGCCCTGTACCTTTTTCACAAAAATAAATCTTTATATTTATTATAAATTCATAAGTGAATGGCTAAAAAATACTATATAGTCTATCACAGATTCCTCAGTATTATATTTTTATGCATTAGTTCTCAACCTCCAGTCACAGCAAAATAAACAGCAATCAATGTGTATCAGAAATCCTTTCCTTTCTAACCAATAAACAAGATTCTAAAAAACAGACCAGGGGCCAGCATAAGATTCAATGCTATTTCAAGTGAAAACTAAAATATGAGACGTGAGTGAGGATGCAAACGTACCCATAAGACTTTCTCATCGTCGACTTGTCAAAAAGTAATTCACTGTAAGGCAACTTCTTAAACTTATCTCTGCCGACAGCCACATAAAACTGCCCGTTCTCCAGCTCAGCCCCACTCTCAACCAGTTTTCCTTCTAACGTATAAAGTCTGCCAAAATATGAATGCCAGCAATTAAAATGTTAACAAGCATTTCAAGAACCACTAAAATCACAGTCAATTAAAAACTCTATTCCTAAATTGGCTCATTTGATACTATGCTAAACACTGTATTATAAATGTCCCAAAGTCATAAGAGTCAGCTAAATACCAACAGAGATGCAATTACGGTCTAGCTGTACAGAAACTTGACAGTCTAACACAAGGATCCCCTATTGCTGCCATATTTAGGGCTTAGAGGAGAGAATTAACTTGTAGAGAATGTGAGTGTGTGTGTGTGTGTGTGTGTGTGTGTGTGTGTGTGTGTGTGTATGTGTGTGTGTTCAGTCGTGTCCGACTCTTATGCGACCCCATGGACTGTAGCCTGCCAGGCTCATCTGTCCATGAAATTCTCCAAGCAAGAATACTGGAGTGGGTTGCCGTTCCGAGAATGTCATACTTCAAATGAAGCTTGGCTCCCACTGAAGTTTGATTCTTCGCTTTATATCCCATGAGCACTTAGAAAATTTATTTTCTTAATGCACTATTCAGGTTAACATCCGAGAGCAGCCCTCAGCCAGAATTTTACATGCAAACACACAGAACTGGATCAGAAAACAAGAGGTGAGAGGGCAGGAGGTAAAAGAGCCCATTGCCAGCATTAATGATGCAGAACTGCATAGCGTTCATGCTTCTCTTTTTTTTGCCTTCCGTCATCTTCCCAGAATCAAGGGATTTCACAAGAACCTCCCTTTACTGTAAAACTGCTGCTGCAAACTACAATGTGTTACTTATTAAGAGAGCAGTGATAACCTTGCTAGATGATTTAAAGTGTCCACACAGTTTGTTTAAAGAGCAAGAAAAAAACAGACGGTTTAGAAAACCATGCCACAAGGAAGACAATGATGTTTTTGAAGGTGATAAACAAGAGTTAGTAACTGGAAGGATTTTAAGATGATCATTTTTAAAATTCTCAGACTTCTTATATCACAAAATTAAGGGTAGTCACATTTGCAAAGAAAATAAAAAATCCATTGACCTGTCTGCTTATTTATTGATTATGTGAAAGGCTGTATCATGTGGAGTCAAGAAGTAAAATAACAGCAGCCACTTCACCCCCTAAAGTGTGTTGGTGTTGAGTTAGTATGAAGATGCTAGAGTAACGTACTTCTATCCCTACTAGTCTAAATACCAACACTTACCCCGGATAATTGGGTTTTCCTGCCTTGACCTAGACCAGGGCCTCTGGACATTATTGACGTTTTGGATCTGACGATTTTAGGAGAGGTGGGGAGGCTGTCCTCGGAACTGTAGGAAGTTATCAGCACCCTGGCCTCTACCCATGAGATGGGAAGAGTAGCCACCTCTATTTCCCATGACTCTGGACTGCCAGCAGCCCCTAGTGGTAAATCTGCCCCTGGTGGAGAACTACTGGCCTAGACCCAGACATTCATCTTCTCTCATTTACCCTCAAATCACGAAGATCTGAATCCATTATTAACCTTTACAGCTAGAAATCAAAAGGCAGAAAAGTTGTGGATCTGGCAACAGTCGAGACTTGACTGGTGTTCTCTACAGACACGTAAAGGACGCTGAATAAATTCTAGCCTGTGAACTTAGCCTTCTTTTATGTGACTCTTGCTGACCTGTCTTCTTCCTTTGCTACAAAACATGAGAATTATAAACAGGGAGTTGAACGAATTTATGCGGGATGTTTTTGATATGTATACTGATGCCCGGGAATGGTCCAACCATAAGACTTCCTCGTGTTCTGTTTAGCTCAGCTAGTAAGGAATCTTCCTGCAATACAAGAGACCCAGGTTTGATTCCCAGGATGGGAAGATCTCCTGGAGAAGGAAAGGGCAACCCACTCCAGTCTTCTTGCCTGGGGAATCTCAGGGACAGAGGAGCCTGGCGGGCTGGTCCATGGTGTTGCAAGAGTCAGACCCAGCTTAGCAACTAAACCACTACCAGGTGTTTTTAACCCATGTTCTGTGAAGGAGGGTGAGGGTGTCCCAAGTGAGCAGCATGCAAATCTCCCTGGTGTCTGGCATTACACAAAGAATTAAGCTTCTCCAACATGCAACTCTGCTCAATGTTATGTGGCAGCCTGAGTGGGAGGGGAGTCTGGGGAGAATGGATACATGTGTCTGTAAGGCTGAGTTCCTTTGCTGTCACCTGAAACTATCACAACATTGCTCGTTGGCCATACCCAATACAAAATTGAAGGTTTAAAAAAAAAAAGAATTAAGCCTCTCCAAATATTCACATGTTCGGGGGACCTATAACTATATTCTCATTTTGGTGTTTGTCCTTGCCTGTATTTTATTACTATTTATCAATTTGTTCACATCAATATATGTATGAATAGGTGTATCTTGGCATGCAATTGTATTTATATATCTTTGTGTGCTTCAGAGCATTTATTGAGTGGGTTTACATCTGTGTATGTGTCAAAAAACAAAGCTATATATCTTTTTTATAAAAAAATCAATATATAACTATTGACATCTGCCTTTATTCCAGATGCCAAAATAAAATCCAACAGGATCAAAGGTTTAAATGAAAGTTAAAAGTTGAAAGGTGAAAACATGGGAGAATTTTTTATAATCTAGGAGTGAAGAGAACCTAAGCTAATCATAGAACTTAATGATCATAATGAAAGACTGAAAATTTGACTGCATCAAAATTTAACATAACTGCCTGAGAAAAGCCACATAAAGAGTAACAAAAAATATAAACTGGAAAACAACCCTACAAGGTATGAACAATTAAATGCCCATTTTACAGATAGAGAAACTGAGGCAAATAGAGACAGATTAGTGACCTGAAATTCAGATCTAGGGACCAGTGTCTCCAGGGCCTCATGGGAATATCCTCAACAATTCTGAATCCCACCCACTTCCAAGAAGAGTACTCTGACACACCTGTGGACAGCCCCACTCCTCAGAGTTATCTTTTCCGTGACCATCTGCAGTACATGATCCCACTGAGTCAAGGCTTTTCTAGGAATGAGGAGTCGAGAAGCTGGGTTTATGAGGTCTCCATTTGCAATCAAGCTGAAAAAAAAGGCAAAGCCAGTGAGGCAAACCATTTGACACAGTTATGCCTTTAAAACTACAAAAGAAGTCTCAAACCAAAAAGAAACCACCACACTAATTTTGACCTGAAATATGAAGGATTCCAACTTACAAGATAGTGCAGGGTTCCAGAAGCGGTTTTCTAAAGCGCGATGACACATTGATCCTGCTGTGGGTTACTGGTTTTACCTTTAAAAATAAAGAAATATAAATCATTGTACTTGCGTTAGTGTTTTTTCTCCTATGAGGAAAAACTAGAGGTTTCCAGGGAGCTGGCTGAGAACTGCGATATCTTTGTTAAAATCTTGCTTTTGTTTCCCCCCACTTATGTTAACCCTCTGGGCTCACCCTTTATCGATGGCACACAGCTTTAATAGAGCTCTCAAGAAAAATTTCCTTTAAGCCCTGGGCATACTGCTCACGATCTGTACCAAAAACTGAACCGGTTGAGCTATCGTGAGAATCCAAGGCTGTTTTTAAAACAGTTCCTTTCTGTCAAATAAAAGTAAATGTATAAAATCTTGAACGCAGTGCCCTCCCCCTCCAGGCAGGACAGAGTGGTCATCTCTGCCCATCCACCCGCTCCCCAGAGTCACTGGGTCCCCGCCAGGCACTTAACCCCATCCTGTTCTCCTAAGACTGACTCCATCCACTTTTCTCAGCTTCACTTCCCCCACTGTTCACCAGCCACACTCTAAACAGCACGTTCCCTTCCCAACTCCCTTGCATCTGGGTGGGTCTGGTCGTCTTTTGGGCCCGTTTTGTTTCCAGGGTCCAAGCTGTTTCATCAGGAACCACATGGCCCCCCGGGCACCTTCGACTAAGACAAGGCTTTGGCATTGGTTAAGCCTCACCTCCTCCCACATCAACTGCATTTCCCACAGTGCATCGTCCAAATCCCCACCTTTCACCCTAAATCCTAAACTCTCACTCCAGGCACGCTTACTCTCAGTATGTCATCTCCTTCCAAACTTCAAGGGAATAAAGGTCAACAGGCAGGAAGGCTGTCAACCTCCCTTCCCTCCATGCTCACTTCACCTACATCTTCACTACCTTTCCCCTTTGCTGTCTGTTTCAGGAGAAGGATCCTGACCCCTTTACAAAGCTAAGCCTGCATGTCTTGATTTTGTCCCCTGCTGCCTGTTCCATTAAATATCTAAGGCCCCCCCGTCCCCACCGTTTTCAATTTCCCCCTTGACCCTGTGGCCCTGTCTCTCCTCTTCATCATTCCTCTTTCTATTTCCTTCCACCCCATCTTCTCCTCAGTCTTCTACTATCTGGATTCCAGTGAAAGATAAATCCCAACTCTTTTTATTTCCAATTAGTTAATGTATTTATTTTCGGCTGCGCTCAGGCTTCCTTGCTTCACGCGCTGGCTCTAAGGGGCATGAACTCCAGCGTTTGCAGCACACGGGCTCGGCAGCTGCAGCTCGCGGGCTCTAGAGCACAGGCTCAGCAGTTGTGGCACACGGACCTAGTTGTTCTGTGGCGTGTGGGATCTTTCCAGACCACAAATTGAACCTGTGTCTCCTGCTTGCAAGGCAGATCCTTGACCACTGGACCACCACGGAAGCCCTAAACCTCAACTCTTAAGCTTGGCCTGCAAGGACCCTCATGACCAACCACTGCCTACTAGCTTCCCTCATCTTCCACCAAACACTCCTTCCTCCACAACCCCTAGGTGTGACTTTAGGTCGAACCAGATGACCCCCAATCCATTGCCCAAACACACTCTGAATCCTCTTGCACACCTCTGCTCATCTTGCCCCTGCCTAAAATGCCCTCCCCCTTCTTCCAGCTGCTGAAATTCCACTCGCTAATCAATACCCAGGCCTGGTTATCAGCAGTCTTCCCCTGTTCATCCTTCTTTACCTTCCTGTCTCAAACTGCTACAGCTACTACAGGACTGATGGTCACACTTGCTTAGAGGGCTTTTTGTTCCTTCCTGATTTGAAAGGGAACTGATTAATGAAAACAGCCAACATTTACTGCATTATATTTAATGACAAGCCCTGTACTAAGTGAAGGTATTATATATCATTAGAACATCAAAACCATGCCCTGAAGTAAGTACCCTATTTTACAAACAAAGAAACTAGAGGTTAATCATTTAATTTGCCTAAGTCACACATACTAAGGGGCAGAGTTGCCGTACCTATGAACTTCTACTTGCTTTGCACTTTGGTAGTTAGAGATAAATTAACCCTAAATAATTTATGCGACTCTCTTCTGGCAAATTATGCCATTTTCCGAAGAACAAGGGGCAAAATCCTCAACTTGCCAGTGCCTAAAACGGCGCTTGGCGATGCCTGCTAGTTGCACAATAAATGTTTATCGAAATTTAATTTAGAAAAACTAATTTTTTGATCAATCATAACAACTGTCTTACATTTTAAACCCAGAGATTCTTGGCCCTAAGCTAACATTTACAGTGATGTTGACTTTTTTAAAAAGTTTAACAGATAATGTATGTATCTGATGAAAATTCAAGCAGTAAAATGGAGGATACAGTGAAAAGGAGGAATATCCCCACCTCCAGTCCCCCAACCACAAAGCTGCAACTAAACAATGTTCATTCAGAGACAGCCTACACGTGCATATTGTCTTATGTAGACATTTTATACATGTAATTTTTAAACACAGGGATCACTTGCTATGCCTATTCTTCTGCACCTTGCTTTTTTTGTCATTTAACAATTCACCACAGAAACGGTTCCACATTGGTAGAGTAAAGGTCGCCTCATTCTTTATAAAAGCTATGCATATCCATGCTGTGAATGTACCATAATTTATTTAATCTGTCCCTCAATGACAATCTTTCCAGTTCCTTCTAAACTTTTGCTCTCACAGGGAATTCCCTGGTGGTCCAGTGGTTGAGTCTCCATGCTTCCATTGTGGGGGGCACAGGTTGGATCCCTGGCAGGGATCCTGAATGCCACATTGCATGGCCAAAATAAGTAATAAGCTTTTGCTGTTGCAAATAATGCCATGATAGATTTCCTCACAAATATTTATTTGCATGAATATGTAAGTGTATCTGTCAGACATATCAGTCACTCAGTCGTGTCTGACTCTTTGCAACCCCATGGACTGCAGCATGCCAGGCCTCCCTGTTGACCACCAACTCCCAGAGTGGGCTCAAATCCATGTCCATCGAGTTGGTGATGCCACCCAACAATCTCATCCTCTGTCATCCCCTTCTTCTCCTGCTTTCAATCCTTCCCAGCATCCAAGTCTTTTCCAATCAGTCAGTTCTTTGCATCAGATGGCCAAAGTACTGGAATTTCAGCTTAAGCATCAGACCTTCCAATGAATATTCAAGGACTGATTTCCTTTAGGATGGACTGGTTGGATCTTCTTGCAGTCTAAGGGACTCTCAAGACTCTTCTCCAACACCACAGTTCAAAAGCATCAATTGTTCACTGTTCAGCTTTCTTTATAATCCAACTCTCACATCCATACACTACTACTGGAAAAACCATAGCTTTGACTAGATGGGCCTTTGTTGGCAAAGTAATGTTTCTGCTTTTTAATATGCTGTTTAGGTTGGTCATAGCTCTTCTTCCCCGGAGCAAGTGTCTTCTCATTTCATGGCTGCAGTCACTATCTGCAGTGACTTTGGAATCTAAGAATATAGTCTGTCACTGTTTCCACTGTTTCCCCATCTATTTGCTATGAAGTGATGGGACCAGATGCCATGATCTTTGTTTTTTGAATGTTGAGTTTTAAGCCAGCTTTTTCACTCTCCTTTTTCACTTTTATCAAGAGGCTCGTTAGTTCCTCCTTGCTTTCTGCCATAAGGGTGGTGATATCTGGCATATCTGAGGTTATTGATATTTCTCCCAGAAATCTTGATTCCAGCTTGTGCTTCATCCAGTCTGGCATTTCACCTGATGTACTCTGCATATAAGTTAAATAAGCAGGGTGACAATATACAGTCTTGATGGACTCCTTTCCCATTTGGAACCGGTCTGTTGTTCCATGCCCGGTTCTAACTGTTGCTTCTTGACCTGTATACAGATTTCTCAGGAGGAAAGTAAGATGATCTGGTATTCCCATCCCTTGAAGAATTTTCCACAGTTTGTTGTGATCCACAGAGTCATTAGCTTTGTTGTAGTCAATGAAGCAGAAGCAGATGTTTTTCTGGCATTCTTGTGCTTTTTTGATGATCCAACAGATATTAACAATCTGATCTCTAGCTCCTTTGCCTTTTCTAAATCCAGCTTGAACATCTGTAAGTTTTCAGTTCACATACTGTTGAAGTTTGGCTTGGAGAATTTGGGGCATTATTTTGCTTATGTGTGAGATGAGTGCAACTGTGTGGAAGTTTGAACATTCTTTACATTGCCATTCTTTGGGATAGGAATGAAAACGGACTTTTTCCAGTCCTGTGGCCACTGCTGAGTTATCCAAATTTGCTGGCATATTGAGTGCAATACTTTCACATCATCTTTTAGGATTTGAAACAGCTCAACTGGAATTCTATCACCTCCACTAGCTTTGTTCATAGTGATGCTTCCTAAGGCCCACTTGACTTCACATTCCAGGATGTCTGGTTCTAGGTGAGTGATCACTCCATCATGATTAACTGGGTCATTAAAATCTTTTTTTGTATGGTTCTTCTGTGTATTCTTCCCACCTCTTCTTGATATCTTCTGCTTCTGTTAGAAACCATACCTTTTCTGTCCTTTATTGTGCCTTTCTTTGCATGAAATATTCCCTTGGTATCTCTAATTTTCTTGAAGAGATCTCTAGTCTTGCCCATTCTATTGTTTTCCTCTATTCTTTGCATTGATCACTGAGGAAGCATTCTTATCTCCTTGCTATTCTTTAGAACTCTGCACTCAGATGGACATAGCTTTCCTTTTCCCCTTTGTCTTTTGCTTCTCTTCTTTTCTCAGTTATTTGTAAGGCCTCCTCAGACAACCATTTTGCCTTTTTGCATTTCTTTCTCTTGGGGATGGTTTGATTACTGCCTCCTGTAAAATGTTACAAACTTCCATCCATAGTTCCTCAGACACTCTGTCTATCAGATCTAATCCCTTGAATCTATTTGTCACTTCCACTGTATAATCATAAAGAATTTGATTTAGGTCATACCTGAATGGTCTAGTGGTTTTCCCTACTTTCTTCACTTAAGTCTGAATCTTGCAACGAGTTTATCTATAGAATACACTCCTGTATCTGTAAAATACATTATTCTACAGTGTATCTGTAGAACACATTAATAGAATTGAGAAACTGCTGAAAGAAAGAAGAGGCAATTTTTTTCAGTTTAATGGAATGTACTACAAGCTTTATTCTTGATTGATCCCAAGTCACTTGATTTATTTAGTTCATACTATAGCATAGCCTTGGAAGAAAAGCTATGACAACCTAAACAGCATATTAAAAAGCAGAAACATTACTTTGCCAACAAAGGCCCATCTAGTCAAAGCTATGGTTTTTCCAGTAGTAGTGTATGGATGTGAGAGTTGGATTATAAAGAAAGCTGAACAGTGAACAATTGATGCTTTTGAACTGTGGTGTTGGAGAAGAGTCTTGAGAGTCCCTTGGACTGAAAGGAGATCCAACCAGTCCATCCTAAAGGAAATCAGTCCTGGGTGTTCATTGGAAGGACTGATGCTGAAGCTGAAACTCCAGTACTTTGGCCATTTGATGCAAAGAACTGACTGATTGGAAAAGACCCTGATGCTGGGAAGGATTGAAAGCAGGAGGAGAAGGGCACAACAGAGGATGAGATGGTTGGGTGGCATCATGGACTCAATGGACATGAATTGGAGTAAGTTCCAGGGGTTGGTGATGGACAGGGAAGCCTGGCATGCTGCAGTCCACAGGGAGGCAAAGAGTCAGACATACTGAGCAATTTAGCTGAACTGATAGCATAAGAAAATATGCTATTTTCCAGAAAATATTCCAGAATTATTTAACTGCAAATGAATCTTTGCATGTGTGAAGGAGAGGCCTTTCTGATTCCAATCTATGCAGCACCTTCCTCATGAAAACCTCCCCATCTCTGAATGCTGCCGCCCTGGCCACTGGGCTTAAAACTTCTGCCACATCCCTGGTTCTCTATTGCCCTTCCCTGCCTTTTTCGTTTTTTAAATAGCATTTACCATCATCTAACATATCATAAATTTTACTTAATCTAGTTTTCAATTTATTGTCCCTACTGTTACTTCACAGTACCTCTCAATATTAACTAGTAATGTACTAAGCACATACTTCATACCAATTGTTATTTTTTCAAACGGTTGCTTGACCTTGATTGCTTAATACACTGTTGGATTGTTGAATTAAAGATGAAGGTGAATACATTATAAAAACAAATGACTTTGGAATGCCTTGTGAGTTATCTGATACATGCTATTTTTCTTGACTGCATACTTGTCTATAGTTACTATACACAGAAATTCACACATAGATAACTTTTTTAATAATTATATAACTTTATTCTAAGTGTATATATTGTTGCTTGAATTAAATCAAGCCATCTGTCTTGAATGAGCTGCTTTCCTCATTCAGTATGACAAAAATATTCCCCAAATGTTCATGATTAACCAGTGTGAATTGAAGATTAACCTTAAATATACATTTCTTTGAATCATTATATGTAATTAACTAATGTCTGTTTCCAGATATAGTAATGAAATAATTTGAAACCACAATCCAAGTAACATATCTGAATTGAAAAACAATATGTAAGACCATTGTAAAAAACAATTAGGACTTTTGAGTGGAAAAAGTACCGTTTTTCACGTAAAATGCATTTTTCTAATTGTCATTTTAAATAATAACTTAAATCACAAAAGAATTAAGCAAGTCAACTACATATAAAAGGAACTTTCCCAGAGCTCATATCAGGAATTAAGTGCTGGTCACTTGGTGCGAATCTAGAGACACTGCAGCTTAGATACAAGAAAGTTCAGTTCAGTCGCTCAGTCGTGTCCAATGAACCGCAGCACGCCAGGCCTCCCTGTCCATCACCACCTCCTGGAGTCCACCCAAACCCATGGCCATTGAGTCGATGATGCCATCCAGCCAGCTCATCCTCTGTCATCCCCTTCCCTTCCTGCCCTCAATCTTTCCCAGCATCAGGGTCTTTTCCAAGACATAAGAAAAGTCATAATGAATTAGAATATATTTTTTAAATATGTACATTTTCTTATTAGCCTGTATACTTTCCCATGCCCTTTGAAAATAATGTTTGAAAGATGAAAATAACTTTAAGTACCAATACACCTGGTGATAGAGGGATGGACCCCAAAGGACAGAGGAGAGGTGCTCCCACTCGGACCCCCATGGACCAGGCATGTCTTGTTGATGAGCATCCTGGCCAGTGTTAGGTGTGTGGTCTGTGACTATGGAAACAAGTCAAATGAAACAAGATCCATGCAAAACCCAAACTTTCATTTTGGACCTAGCAGAATGCATACTCTTGGTTGGCTTTGTCAGTGAGTGAGGGAACCACTACCAAGCAAACGAAGGACATGCTCACAGCAGTCCTCTTGTCTTGACTCTGCACAGGGTTCAACACTGTCTTAGAAAAACCCAGTTTGAGAAGGAGCTTAGCCTGGTGAATCAGAGGAGTCATTCCCTTGTGGAAACTAGGTAGGTTGGCAGATAAAGAGATAGATAGACAGACTAAATATTTGGCTAACATTTTTTTTTTAGAAACATTCCAAACATAAATTTGGAAATATTTCAGATTCCAAGGTGGTAAAGCAACTTAAGTTGTGTTCACTCTGCTAGAATGGAACAAGCCAGGTCTTTGGATATAAAGCACGTGCACCTTCCAATATATCACTCTGCCTCTGGCATCTTATTTAGATTGTGTTTATATCATAAATGGCCATACCAAAAGCCAAAATAATAATAAACAGGAAAAAAAAGTTATGTGAATTTGATGTCTATCATTTAATTTAGTCAAATTCCATGTGACATTTGGACAATACTGCAGCTGGGTCAAATTCAAGTAAAAACCTGCATGACCTTAAAAATATGAATTTTTATTAAAAATAAACTCAATGAAACTAAAATTGTGGTTGTGCAAATACATACCTGGATTGATAAAATCAAGACCTACAAACTGAGGAACTGATTAAAGGTCTGAAAATCTGAACTCCAGGACTGATTGCCAATTCAATGCCTCAAACTTCATTTTCTTGCTCTGTAAAAATAAGGATAATCCTGCTAAACTTGCCCAAAGGGATGCTCCATGAGCTAATTAATGAAGTGGCAATACCACTCCCTGGGGCTGTTAGGCTGAATGCTTCAGAGACTCCACCAGCCTCAAAACTCAGCACTCTGCCACCTCTTGAAACCCCAGGCCAAGTAAACCAATGTGAGGCTAAGGACCTGAGGAAGTGATGCTGTTAAAGGACACCCTCATGAAAATCTAAAGACCACTGATCTCTGGTAAAAAAAAAAAAAAAAAACCCTCTTAAAAGACTCAATTTTAAGCTGCTTTTTAAAAAATAGAAAATGTTCTTATAACCATCCATATAAACACTGTCGTTTTATAACTAAAGCCTGAAGACTTAGGCTTTTAGGGACAAAAGCACTCTGAAGTTACTCACTGGCAACATGCAGCTCAACCCACACAAAAAGCCTGCAGCTCTCTTTTCCTTCAGAGGCCACCACTGCCTTCAGACAAAGTCCGTGTGTCCTGGACTTAGGTATTTGAGATCATATTTGAGCTGGCCCCATTTCTCCACACTCTAACCTCATTTCTTCAGACTCTTCATACTCTGGCCCCATTGCTTCATAATCTAATCTCATTTTTCACTATTCTATCACCTACCTTCACTCATCTGGATACAATTTTCTCAGAAATTTCATATCATCTTGTCTGAATCTCTCAGACAACATTTCCCACAGATATAACACATTTCTCTGATATTATCAATATTTTCATGTACTGCATCTCTCTCTTATTTATTTTTTTTAGTAAAGAACCTCAGCTGTAACTCAAAGATCCATTCATGGTGCTGTGGACATAGAATTCACTCAGTAAATACTGTTTTAAATTGAAGTAGAGTTGATTTACAGTGTATAGCAAGGTGATTCACACACACATATATATTCTTTTTCACATTCCTTTCCGTGATAGATTATTGTAAGATATTGAGTATAGTTTCTTGTACTATACAGTAGGTCCTTGTTGTTTACCTATTTTATATACAGTAGTGTTTGTATATTAATCTCAACTCCTAATTTGCTTACCCTCCCTTCCCCTTTGGTAACCATAATTTATTTTCTACGGATGTGAGTCTACTTCTATCTTGTGAATATGTTCATTCATGTCATTTGTTTTAGATATCACATTTAAGTGATGTCATATGATATCTGTCTTTCTCTGTCAAACTTAATATTATAATCACTTACAATGATAATCTCTTGGTCCATCCATATTGTGGCAAATGGCATCATTTCATTCTTTTTTGTGACTGAGTTAATAGTCCACTGTGTATGTGCGTGCGCGTATGTGCGTATGTGTGGACGTGGGAAGGGGAGGGGGATATCTTCAGTAAAAAATTAAACAAAATTAGGACCAATTATTTTGAGCACATACCATGCCCAGAACCGCATCAAACACTGTCCATAGCTACCTTGACTTTTCACACTATCTTTGCTAGTTATTTTCAGATAAATTTATGATTGTAAAATACATCAGAATTTATTAAATGCTTTCATTTATAGTGATGTTTGTTCCTCAAAATAATATGATGAGGTTAGTACTATTCCAATTATATAGAAAGGAAAAGATGACCCTCTCCACTCCTCAAGGTCACACAGAAAGCAAAGCAGCAGTCACACGGTCCCACTTCTGATTCCCAGCCTAGGGTTCATTCCTACTAATGTTGCTCAAGACAGAAATGGATCACTAGCAGAAATAGTAGACACATATTTGCAACCACTTAAATAAGATCTTTCTTGAATTATATACAACTAAACATCCATAAACATTTTTATATATTGGCATAGCTAGACCACCCTTACTCAGAGGTTCCAGCATCTTCTCAAGACCACTCAAGTTTCTCTCCCCTTTGCTGCTACCTGTCAAAATTCCTTACATGATTATATCAGTATAATTTATGGGACTTCAATGGAATAAAAATTGAAATGTTAACCCCCTGAAATTTTAGAAATTCCTGAAAGGCAAGACAGTGGCAAAATTTTCAGCACAGCCAATGGAATATTTTCATCAGCATTGTTATATAATAATGAAAAATTCCAACCACTCTAACTTCAGCAACAACCTAGTTATAGGAGATGTCCCTAATTATAATGAACCAGCTGTTTAGAACATTCCCAGAAGAGTCCAATTAGTTTCTCTGAGCTGATGAAACCACTCATCTCTACCTCAGTCCTCTACAGGTCCCCAAGTTGTTGTACCCAGTCCAGGGGCTGATTCCCAGAAGAAGGGTTAGGATTCATCTGTCGGGTGTGAATTATCATCTTATTCAGAGAGTCATTTTTCTGCCAATAACAGATATCTTAGCATCAGTTTGCATATTTTGTCTTTTGAACTGTTCTCTAAATGAATGTCTCTCTTTGCTGAAGCAGGAAAACAAAACAAATTCACAAAGAATATGACTATTCAAAACAGCAAGGTAAAAGATTTCTCTTTAGCATAAAAGTGACCCCAAAGTTACATGTCATTATACATTTGTCTAAATCTAGAGAATATGTAACACAAAGAGTGAGCCCTAATGTAAACTATGAACTTGGGTAATTATGATGTGTCAGTGTAGGTTAATCAGTGGTAACAAATTTACCACTCTTGTGAATGATATTGATAAGGGGAAGGCCATGCACGTGTGGGGACAAAAGGTATACGGGAGATGTCTACACTGTTCCCCCCCTCCCCGTTTTGCTGTTTACTTAAAATTGCTTTACAAAATAATATCTAAAAATTTTTTTAAACTTTTAAAAAAGTAACCCAAAAGATATATCCATCATTAGTAATACCTTTCTTGAAAAACTCAAGTGTAACCATATATTTAAATGTGTATATACTGCTAAATCACTTTGTCTGCAAAAAGAAGCGACCATCAATTTTCATCAGATTTTGAACCATCAAATTAACTTCCCAGCATATCACAAATTTTTAAACTATTGGCATCCTGGTTTAATTTTCTCTCTTCCGTGCTTTGTGAAATATTTTAAAAGACCAGATAATCCTAAGCATTCTGAATATATACTTTTAAACCTCTCATTCACTAACTTTATTCTAAAATAATTATTTGCAATAGGAACTCTATCTTATAGCAAAACCAAACAGGACTTGAGTCATTTTTAAGGCATTCATAAGTAAGTCAGCATGGGTTTCCCTACTGCTATGCCGAAGAGAATAATATGACTCTCATAAAGTTAAAAAATAACCAATTAACTCAAGAGCACCCTTAGGAGAAATTACAGGAACCACCACTAACAAGCAATGAAAAAGAAAATTTTTTTTTATCATCAGACTTTTCTTTAATATTTCTTATTAACTTACTATCCCTTGTTTACTATTTCACCATTGTCATTTTTGTCTGGTTTGTTTTCCCAAATGGGATTCTGGTTACCAAACCAATCCAGGCAGTGGACTGTAAAATTTCCACTAAGAATGCAGAGCAGCTGGAAGTGTATACATAACACCGCAAGATGAAAGTTAGCAATGTGGCGTGCAGGAGCCGTCCAGGTGGGCAGAGGACAACCTCCACCTGCATTTAAATAAGGCATTTAGTCCCCAGGATTCCCACTGAAGAATGAGCCAACTGTACAGGATCTACCAGCAGTCCTTCATAAATACTAAGAGAGCTATGAACCTACATCTTATGATGCTAGAAAGTAATTGTGCTGTGCTTAGTCGTGCAGTTGTGTCCAACTCTTTGCAACCCCATGGACTGTAGACTGCCAGGCTCCTCTGTCCATGGGGATTCTCCAGGCAAGAATACTAGAATGATTGCCATGCCCTTCTCTAGGGATCTTCTCAACCCAGGGATCGAACCCAGGTCTCCTGCATTGCAGGTGGATTCTTTACCATCTGAGCCACCAGGGAAGCCAAGAAAGTAATGAAGTGCTCAAAAAAACGTTAATCTAGTGTTAGTTGCCCAGTCATGTCCAACTCTTTGCCTCCCTGTGAACTGTAGCCCACCAGGCTCCTCTGTACATGGGATTCTCTCTATACATGGAGTGGATAGCCATTCCCTTCTCCAGGGGATCTTCCTGATCCAGGGATGAACCCAGGTGCCCTCACTGCAGGCAGATTCTTTATTGTCTGAACCATGCCACAGAGAAGCCATCTTGAAAGAGTACCCATGGGCAAAGTAGGAATAATTTAAGTAACAAAATGAAACACGTTGGCGCTAGATTTTTATTCCAGAGAATAAAATAAATATCCACAAGTCCATATTGGTATAAAGAAATAACTGAATGAATGAATGAACAAATAAATGTGAGCAAAAGGACAACTGTCCCATATGCTAGAATTCCAACAATTACATGTGGAAGGCACGTAGGAAATTACCATTAGATAAACAGTACTGTAATAATTGTTGCAGGCAGGAACCATCCATGGATGATAAAATCTGTGGGTAAAATTGTGAATGATAACAAAAAGTATATTTGCATAGCTTCAAAGTATCTCCCCTCAAAATATTTGATAATCACAAAGGAAAACACTAACTCTTCAGTGGAGAAAGCTATTAAATTCCACCTTAACCAAGAGATCAAAACTGATATAATTAATAAGAGACATATCAGCATTATGTACTCCAAGAAAAAGTATAAATTAAAAAAGGATTAATTCTCCATGATGCAATGAAGAGATTTCCCTTCCCAACTTCTTCCCAGAGTAGGTACTTTAGAAAACATGCAATTATAAGTACTTTCTCCTCTCTTTGAAAGGTATGTACAATCTTTCTGAAGATTAAAATAGGCCTTTGCCAACGTTATGACCTGCTAATGTCTCTCTCAAAGACCTAGTATATAAACATCAAGGGAGATAACACCCTTATCTTTCCCTTTCTGTTGGGGGACAGAAGCCTAATTTCAGCGAATACCTTTCTCCAAGCTGCAAGCTACTTCCTTTCATAAAGATATGAGTATTATAGTTTTTCTTCTGGATAAAGCCAACTAATTAACACAGAGTCACCCCAAATACCAGGTGAATTGACAATGAACGGTGTGTGACCAATGGTACTTTCAAGGCCTCACACTTTGGACCAGTTATCGTCTTAAAAACATGTGTGTATGCTGTGGGTGGCACCTGCTTGACTATATAAAAGAGTAGAATTTTTGTCATTGAAATGTCTTAGGAGATGGCCTGTGATTCATGTCATACTCTGACTTAATGCATACTCAGTAACAAAAGTGCTTTCTTTCTCTACCACCTCTGTGGAGAGGATTTAAGGATTGAGAGATTTTGTTTTCAGTTACATTTCTCCAAAAGTACCTTCTGATGTGATGCACTAAGCAGGACAAAAGATCATTTCTTGAAATCCTTGTCAAAAAATAAATAACCTCAACCCAATCACAGGAAAACATCAGGCAAACACAAACTAAAGGAACATCCTACAAAAGAGCTGTCCTTCATAGTTGTGAAAGGGTTCATCATTTTCGTGTCTGACTCTGCGACCCCGTGGACTGTAGCCCACCAGGCTCCTCCGTCCATGGGATTCTCCAGGCAGAATACTGGAGTGGGTTTCCATTTCCTTAGTTGTGAAGGTCATGAAAAACTGAGGAACAGTAACCTGTTAGTAAAAAGTTAAGCAACATGATAAGTTAAATGCAGTAAGGAACCCTGGATGGGATCCTGGACCTGAAAAAAAGACATTGGCGCCAAAATGGCCTAAACTTGAATAAGATTTCTAAATTAGGTCATTGTATCAATTTTCATTTCCTGCTTTCAGTAATAATTCTACGATTAACTGAGGAAGCTGGGCGAAGCAAAGCATACAAGAAATCCTCTGTACTCTTTGGCAACCTTTATCCGAAATGATTTCAAAATAAAAAGCTAAACAAGTATAATCTTAAATGCCCCTTACCATAACTACCCACTCCAGTATTCTTGCCTGGGAAATCCCATAGACAGAGGAGCCTGGCAGGCTACAGTCCGTGGGATTGCAAAAGAGATAGACATGCCTCAGTGACTGAACAACAACAGCTAAAGATCTGATACGTAGGAGTCCTCCCTTGCCCAGGCTTCACCTCCTTCACCGTGCTTACTCTCAATAACTGTGCACAACTCTGCACTTAAAATGTAATATAAAAAAATACTTCCTGAGATAACCAACAACAGTTAGTCACTTGTAACTAGAATAAACTTAAGCATTTGTGTCATGCACTTACATCTGGTTTTTGGTTTAGTTTCAAAGAAACTTGACTCTCTATTACTTCATTAAACCAAGAGACACAACTTGGAAAGAACAACAACAACAAAAAGCCATCCTAAATTTGACACTAAATTAATAACTGCTTGCACCACTAAAACAGAGAAGAAAGCACAGTTATCTCTGAGATCAGTCTTGAGTTTTGTCCCTTGTTGGCAAAAAGTGGTGGCGGGAGGATCTTGTTTCACATACCAGGCCTACTAGCTCAGAACAATAAGAAACAATGGTTTGTTGTTAACCAGTGAACCTCACTTAATTGGGAAAATATTTGCAATCCCTTAGGGTAGAACTAGGTCAAAAGAACCTCACCTCCACATCAAAATTGCACCATGCAGGAGGTCAAAGCACATGATGCAGATAAAGAAGAATGTTCAAGGTTCAGTGAGGTTTTATTTCTCAAAAAGCAGCAGTTCAAGACTGTCGATGGTTCAATGACCCTCCCCTCTGCAAGGAACCCTCCCTTCTGTGGGCTTATCTGCAGGACCCCCAAATCCAGACCCCTACCCCCCACCCCTCCCACCCCCTGCCACCCCCCCCCAACCTCCGCAAAAATGTATATTCACCGGAGAACCAAGACAAATGATGGTGTAATTCTTTTAAGTAAAACACACAAAGAGGTAAAATCTGTCTTTGGCCCAGACCTTGTATTAAGACCTAAGATCTTCAAAAAAAAAAAACAACAATAGTTTATGATTCCTTTGTGTCTCGTTAAATCACTTGTTAGTAAGAAAATCAAAGTCTGTTCCCTCTTTGTCCCATCTTTTTCATACTTCATTTCCTTCTCTATCTAGACTGCTTGGATGAGGGCAACCCATTCAAGAACAATGGCATTTGGGTCATTCTGGTATCTAAAGAAGGCTTCCCAGGTGGAGCTAGTGGTAAAGAACCCGCCTGCCAATGCAGAAAACCTAAGAGACATGGTTTCAATCCCTGGGTAGGGAAGACTGCCTGGAGGAGGGCACGGCAACCCACTCTAGTGTTCTTGCCTGGAGAACCCTATCAACAGAGGAGCCTGGCGGGCTACAGTCCATATGGTCACAAAGAGTCAGACACGACTGAAGCAACTTAGCACACACTCACGGTAATCTAAACTATTTGGGCTCCGACACAAGGGACAGAAGAAAGGGCTTCATATCAAAGGCAATTAAATAAGACCAAGTTCATTCCACTTTCAATCTGACTGCTGCAGGGAAAGCTTTGGAATCAGGAGGTCCCAGAAGTGAATTGAATTAATCAAAAACCAAAATCTTCAGAGAACCCATGTGGTTCAAACTCAAACACTCCACCTAGTGAGGGAACATGATGTTCACTTCCTCATATACTGCCCCTTTCCTTCTCAGGTAAAGGGACTCACTCACAGGCCACCATCTTTAATTACCCCAGGAACAGTTTAGGCTTTTTTTTTAAATTTTTTAATAATAACAATAACATTTTTCATGAAAAGGCATTTTATTTTAAATATAGCAGTGTGTACACATCAAGCCCAAACTCCCGATCTATCACTCCCCTGCCCCCCTCCCATCTTGGTAACCATAAGTTTGTTCTCTAAATCTGTGAGTCATTCTCTGTTTTGTAAATATGTTCATTTGCACCATTTTTTTTTTTAGATTCTGCATATAAGATGACATGATCCTTTACATAGAAAACCCTAAAGACTCTACCAGAAAATTACTAGAGCTAATCAGTGAATATAGTAAAGTTTCAGGATACAAAATCAACACACAGAAATCCCTGGCATTCCTATACACTAACAATGAAAAAACAGAAAGAGAAATTAAGGAAACAATTCCATTCACCATCGAAACAAAAAGAATAAAATACTTAGGAGTATTTCTACCTGAAGAATCAAAAGACTTGTACATAGAAAACTATAAAACACTGATGAAAGAAATCAAAGAGGACACAAACAGATGGAGAAATGTGCCGTGTTCGTGGATTGGAAGAATCAATATAGTGAAAATGAGTATACTATCCAAAGCAATCTATAGATTCAATGCAATTCCTACCAAGCTACCAGAGGTCTTTTTCAAAGAATTAGAACAAATAATTTCTCAATTTGTATGGAAATACAAAAAACCTCGTATAGCCAAAGCAATCTTGAGAAAGAAGAATGGAACTGGAGGAATCAACCTACCTGATTTTAGGCTATACTACAAATCCACAGTCATTAAGACAGTATGGTACTGGCACAAAGACAGAAATATAGATCAATGGAACAGAATAGAAAGCCCAGAGATAAATACATGCATCTATGGACACCTTATCTTTGACAAAGGAGGCATGAATATACAA